>SKCR01023591.1:0-181993 GCA_019454045.1 Zanthoxylum bungeanum
CACATTGATTGGTTGAGGAGATTTCAAAAATTCCTTCTTTGTTGGATGTGTTGGAAGATTCGGAGCTTGAAATCGAGTTTCATACTCTCGGGTGAGTTTCCCTATCACCTTCTTTTGACTCCTTTAAGTGCTAGCTTGAACAAAATTGAAAGAAAAATTTTCCCCTCCAAGGTTCAAAGTTTCTGCCAAGGGAGAGAGTTTAGGAGAGAGTGAATAGTTCACACTTAATCCAAAACTGTGTATGTTGACTTGGTTGGTATGTGTTTTAAAATAATCCAATTACTTTTCAAACAATTTCCATCACAATTAAATGTAGCCAACTACTCACATCAAGTGTCAAAAGGTTGATGTAAGTAAAGTGGGTCCCACCACTTTAAATTCAAAATTTAAATTGGCTTACTCAACATACTTTGGGCCCGGTTTCGTTTAATCCGATTAAACGAATTTGCCATCGCAACGTAATTAAATTTAATTTAATTAAATAATAATGCTTCGCAAAATTATTACGGAAGTCGCTAACGAATTAATTCTAAATTAACTTGTTCGCTTGAATTAAAATCCAATTTTAATTCCGCGTTGAAATCTAATTTCAATTAATATATCCAATATATTATTTTAGCCCATTAAATAAATTTATAGAAAAATCCAATTTAACTATTAAATTTATTTTGCCGATTAATTACAAATTAATCGTGTTCTCTCTTCTCGACGAATTTAATCCCAGATAAATTCTCGTCGCAATTAATCCCATATTAATTCTTTCTCTTTTAATTAATCCTAGATTAATTCTTGTCGTAATTAATCCCAGATTAATTTTCTCTCTCTTAATTAATCCTAGATTAATTTTCTGTTCGAGTCAAATCTCATCGGTGAATCTTCGGGAAGCGACCCAAGAGATCCCTAGATATGTTGGCAGTAAATACGGTCATCGGACTATCCGAATACGTGCGTACCCGGTACCATGTTCTTACCGATTTACAAGACATGGTTGACTTCTAGCAAAGCACCGTGCCTACCAAATTCTCCAGAAATATTCTGTAAAGGAATATGTAATCTTTGTCAGGCGTAGCATACGTAGTATTACGTATTACAATCCAGTATCGATATCACATGCTAGGCCTAGGGCTGGAATTGTGCTTGCCCCGTACGAAGCATATATCCGATCTCTGGTAACTAGTCTCTATAATCGGATAATCATGACCTAGTCATATTATCCCAATGACTGCAGTACTAAAGAGTACTAGTTCCGTATCCTGCGTGATCATCATCTCCATATGACTGAAGTGATACTTCCATCTTGACATCACATCCAATACAATACGATTCTCAGAATACCCAGAAGAGGCATACACAGAACCTGTTAAAGCCCCGGACGACCAAACCAAAGTATACTGATTGTCGCAAGTATTAGCGATGCAAGTCTCAGGTTAAGACCAAATACACCTACCCTGATTCAGATTCCCATAAACACATAGTCATACTACCAATGGGATTCCGATGGGTGTATCCAGAGCGAAGCTGTTTCCGTACCATCGGTAAATAGAACCTCCTATTACACTTGCATGAGTATATAATACCCAAATATATGAGAACTATGCCATTATGCCTCCATAATGCGCACAAGTGCAATACTAGTCTATTCCGCATTATCGATGTCCAGTCTCGATAATACTACGACTAGGGATATTTAATGATTAAACCTTAGTGGATTAATATTGGCTCATATCTTATTAATCTGATACTAATCATATGGACTTTTATCATTTATAAATTTCGGTAATCTAATTACAAATGATAAAAGAGCAATTTGCTTTGTCACATAGTTAATTTGTACAACAACGCCATGTTCTGTACAAATAGTGATGCTATGGGTCATAATTGCCCAAAAATCTCCCACATGGCCTCTAGCCAATCACTCAAGTGTCCTACACCTGAACTATGTACAGGTCGCTCAAACTTCTACTAAGAAACAGCTTTCGTCAGCGGATTTGCAATGTTATCATCTGATGCGTTATATTCTATTATCACATCACCACGATGTATGATCTGACGAATCAGATAAAATAGTTGAAGTACATACTTGGATCATTGATGAGACCGTGGTTCCTTAGCCTGTGTTGTAGCCTAGCTCAGCTGCTAACACAAAATACTCCTAATCCAATTAGGATTATATAGATCCAAAATGCTTCTATTGCTGCCTCAGCTGCAGCAATGTTCCGCTTTTGTTATTTATTCGGCAACAGTATCTTGCTTGGAAGATTTCTAGCTCACTGTTCCGTTGTTCAAACTAAATAGTACCCTTATTACGACTTAAAGTCATTTTTATCGGTTCGGAAACTTGCAACGGTAAACCCAATTACCTCAAGTTCTCCTTTCCTCATATTTCCAGAAATCATCCTTAGTTCGTCTAAGATACTCAAAGATGTTCTTTACATCAATCCAGTGACTATTACCTGGATCGGCCTGATTGTGACTCCACATACTCAAAGCATATGAGACACGAGGTCATGTACATATCTTTCAATGCACGAGTTCTCGGAGAGTGGCAACAACTTTAGATCTATCCCAGTAGATCCTTATTCCTATAATAGAGGTTACCTCCCTCAAGTATTCCATGGAGAATTTTAATGAAAGAAAAACTTTCACCGATTATATTATGGGAATGTTATTGCTAAAAAGCAATACATCATCAACTTATAGGACATTCATTGTCAGTGCGCTCCCACTAACCTTCTTATATACACAAGAATCATATCGTTTTGAATGAAATCATATACCATTATGATCTTATCAAAACGTTGGTTCTAAGAACGCAATGCTTGCTTCAATCCATAAATGGATCGATTTAACTTGCAAACCTTGTTTTCATGTTTTGGTACGACAAAACCTTCAGGATGTTGTAAACATCCTCCAAAAGGTTTTCGTTAAGGAAAGCTTTTTTGACGTCCATATGCCATATTTCATAAATGAAATATGCAGCATTAGCAAGCATTATCCAAATGGATTTAATCATGACAATAGATAAAAGGTTTCGTCTTAGTCGACACTATGTCGTTGACGATAACCTTTCTGTACAAGCCTAGCTGTGTACATTTGTATGTTGCCATCCATGTATGTCTTCCTTGAAGACTCATATAGTACCAATAGGCATAATGCCTTCTGGTACATCAACCAGTGTCCAAACTTGGTTGTATACATGGAATCCATTTCGGACTTCATGGCTCATTGCCATAAAGGGAGTCGATACCTTGTATCACTTCCTCATGCGTAGCCGGTTTACCTTCCTCAATAAGATTGACATTTATATAAGGTGAGATCAGAAACCCATACCTCCCAGGTTTTTTTTTGACTCTCTCCGACTTTCGCGGTTCTTGTGTATTCGAAGATTGTGGTACAGTTTCATCCCTGATGAACTGTTCGTGTTCCGTAAAGGAGTCGGTGCATGGAACAGTATTACTCCGATTTTCATCGAGTTTTACTTTCCTCCCACTTACCACTGCATATAGGAATTCCTCTTAGGAAAACCGCATAGAGAGCAACAATTAGATTGTTCTCTTGTGAGTTGTATAAGTACTATACTTTGGTTTCCCTAGGACAACCTACAAATAGGCACTTATCTGATTTGGGTTCTAGTTTGGTACCATCCAAACATTTAGCGTATGCCCAGCATTCCCAAATCTTCAGGAATGAGAAACCTGGTTTCTTTTCTGTTCATAACTAATATGAAGTCTGTCTAACAGATTTTTATGGAACCTTATTTAAAATAAGTATTGTACTGTTTAATGCGTATCCTTAGAAGGAAATTGGTAGCTCAGGGAGACTCATCATTAACCTTACCATGTCCAACAAAGTTCGGTTACTCTGTTCGGACACACCGTCAGGATGAGGTGTCCCGGGAAGAGTCTACTGTGAAAGAATACCATACTCTTTCAAGTAATCTTGAAACTCGTATGTTTAAGTATTTTACATTATGGTCCGACTGTAATGTTTTTTAATACTTTTATCAGTCTGTTTTCTTACTTTGTGTCGAAACTCTTTGAATTACTCATAAGTTTCTGACTTGTGTTTCATAAGATACACATAACCGTAACGCGATGCCACATCCGTAAAGGTTACGAAGTATTCATATCAACATCTAGCCTAGCTAGATATGGGCCCACTTACGTCACTATGAACGAGGGCTAACAAATCCGTGGCACTTGCACTTTTACCAAGTAAAAGGTGTTTTAGGAACTTTGCCCAATAAACTAGATTCATAGACATCATTTGAATTAGAATCAAATCCTTCCTAGTATCCACTCTTCGAAAGTGTGGATATACGAGTCTTGTTAATGTGTCCCAAACAACAATGCCACTTTTAAGTCTCAACAGATTTATTCAGTTTGAGCTTTTGTTTGTCATATTATATGTTTGAGATTCATTTATATTCTAAATATAAATATTGTTATTCACATCTAATGTGCTTATCTCAATATCATCTTTATAAACAAAACACTTAGTGTTCTAGAATATAAAGGTATACCCGCAACGGGTTAAACTAGATACAGAGATAATGTTCCTAGTCAAACTAGATACATTATAACAGTTTCCTAATTTAAGTACATGCCCAAAGGGCAGTTCCAAAACTTAGGTTCCCACAACCAAAACAGCGACTCTCGTCCTGTTTCCGACTCATAGGTCGATCTCAACTAAAGCCAGTATCCTGCTAATCAGCAGATCCCGCACATCAGTACATATGTACGTACCACATTCAGTATCAAAAATCCAATTTTTAAAACTAGCAGTGGATATGTTTATGACAAACATACCTGAATTCAGAGCCTTTTCCGTCTTCACTTCCTTCATGTCTGCCTTGTCCATACGGCAGTCACGCTTCCAGTGACCCAGTTTGCCACAGTTTAGGCAGACATCTTGGGATATGTCATTTGTCTTCCCAGAAGACTGTGACGATTTAGCCTTGCCCTTTTCTTCACACCCCCAGAAGCCTTCGGCCAAGCCTTGGCCTTTTGGGATGTCGAAGTAAGATGTGCCTTACGCTTCTTGCCCTTTGCTATGGCTGTGTCTCCTTGAGCATAGCCATTAACTCTCCAAGAGTTTTCTTTTGCAATCAGTAATTCTAAGATCTACGAATAGATCTATGAAGATCTTTCAATTTCATATCATACTATAAGGATCTAATCCTTAGTTCTGACGAAGAAATTAAGGAGTCATTGCGGCAAGCATAACAGATTGAGCACTAAAGTTATCATCACCATGAGTCTTCCAAACCTCATGCTCCACTATTTGATCAACTTCGGGCTCAAGCCCGAGATGTCACTCTATCAAATAAAGTAACTTCTCGGCTCCCATGACTATCCTGAGGTTCTATTCCCAATTTCAAAAATTGAAGCCGCTTAAAGACATTTTCACCCAGGATTATGTTTTAAACGCTAATCTTTCAGTTATCTTGATTCCAATAGTCCAACTATCCAATCAACAATTTCGGGTACAATCGAATATAATGATTTATATAGTCTAACTATATAATCAACTACTATTTGATTGGTTAAATTCAAATATATTGATTACTATAATCCAATTATATAAACAACTATAAATGAAATAGTTTGAATATTGTCCAATTGTTTAATTAAAACAACAATTGAATATTAGTCCAACTAATATGTTTATATTTAAATGACGAAAAAATGAAATGAGTGCGTATTGGCAAGTATTTAAATGAAATTGCAAATTTAATACTTGTCTCCCACTATTTTTCGGCGAGCCTCTAACCCTCTGTGGAGTACTCGAGAAACCTAGTTTCCTAGTGGGCTAGGATCCGTTAAATAACACACAACCTTGACTTTGGCCAACAAGCTGTATGAAAGTTAACTAGGTAGATCTCTAAGATCAATTGGATCTCATCCAATTCCTAGATACAGTAGGTGGACCTCCAAGTCCGAAACATATATCCAATATATTCCCTAATATTTTTCCTCTGAATCAACTAAGTCTTGGCTTTGGTTCAACATGCTTAATGAAACCAGTTAAGCGTGACCCATTGACAGTGGGATAGCTTCGTAATCGAAGCCGATGAACAAGAAGTGACCTTGACTTTGGCCAACGAATCACAACTTGCCCAAGACGTACAATATGGAACAAAGCTTTCGTGATTCAAAAACATCCGCGATGGACAAAGGTCTTGACTTTGGCCAACAAACCAATGCCAATCTTGGATCTTGAGAGAGAATCACTCAATGGAAGGAAAAACGCTTAATATAAAATGAGGATTTTTATCGCGATTTGGAAACCAATTTATTATCTTTAATTAGGTCTCATCATACACCCTTAACATGCATTCTAAAAAAATAATAAGGCGCGATAAATTAATAATGATATGCGGATGGATATACAACAAACTTGTTCCTAGAACAAATCTCTCATTTTCTCTCTCCCGCTAGCACTATTCATACTTCTACCCAATTACATAATACTTCTAAAGAAATCTCATTTACATTGAGGGGAATTGGTGAGAAGAGAAATACAATGAGAAAAGAGGTTATAGGCTGGACGTGTAGGTCCAATTTAATAAATTCTAAATTTATTACAACAATTTCCAAAATTGCCCTCACCGATCTAATATCCATCTGATATACATTATTCATACATACATCCAAGTATTCACACAAAGCATGTTATCAATCAATCTAATCCAATTAATTAATCTTTGATTAGTGACTATCCAATGTTCAAACAACGATTTGATTTGCGCGAGTCCAACTCGTTTAAGAATAAATACTCAAAGTACGTATTCTTGAATTATATCGAACTACAATTTTAAATCCAATTTAAATTATATTCAATACTAATTCATATTTAATTCCAAATTAAATAATTACACTTTCAATAGTGCCTTTTAGACTTGGATTCCAAATCCAATCTTTATGGGTCTCAAAAGCCCAATTAGTATCCAATACTATTTAATTAAAGTCCAATGGGCTTTTAATTAATTCTTTAGGCATGGGCTTTGGCAATTATGGGACAAACCCAAGATGCCAAGGCCCAATTAGGAATCACCCTATGTCAAAAATTAATTTAGGCCCATTATGCCCAATTAAAATTTTAAAGGCTCAATTATCATAATTGGACTTTATGGAAATGGTTTTAGGCCCAATTGGATCCAACCAATTATCCTAAACCAAACTTAGCCCAACCAAGCCCATTAAGCCCAAATACAATAACTCATTATTCCAAATTACAAATTAATTCAATTCAAGTGTAATTACCATAATTAATTAATTAATTAATCTAATGCTTCCAAAACACTAATTAATTCAATTAATCATGCTCTTCATTTCAATTCATGTCCAACAAAAATTGAAGCAAAATCAATCTAATAACATGCTACAAAGCTCACGACAATGGCAACAAAATTAACATCCAATTTGATTTCAATCTAATTAAATCAACATCTAAGATACATTTCATGCCGTCTACACATCCAATTGTTAAATTTCCAAAAATTAACCATGAGCACCCTAGGTCATGTATTCGGCCAAGGCATACAAATTGGGAAAAATTAATCCTATCATTTTTCACAATTCCAACAATGTACAAATCCAATTGAACATCATGCAAGCTCAACCAACCATCAATTTAAGAAAATACATACTCCAAGCATAATTCCCAAATTAAAGTCCATGAACCCTAGAATTCCAAATCAAACTTAGATCGCTCTGATACCATTTGTAAGAGTTCCTAGAACATGCCAAGTTTGTCTAAGAGTGATTTTTGTGTGAATTATCAAGAGAGTTTCGGAATGCTCACGTTGATTGGTTGAGGAGATTTCAAAAATTCCTTCTTTGTTGGATGTGTTGGAAGCTTCGGAGCTTGAAATCGAGTTCCATACTCTCGGGTGAGTTTCCCTATCACCTTCTTTTGACTATTTTAAGTGCTAGCTTGAACAAAATTGAAAGAAAAAATTTCCCCTCCAAGGTTCAAAGTTTCGGCCAAGGGAGAGAGTTTATGAGAGAGTGAATAGTTCACACTTAATCCAAAAGTGTGTATGTTGACTTGGTTGGTATGTGTTTTAAAAAATAATCCAATTACTTTTCAACAATTTCCATCACAATTAAATGTAGCCAACTACTCACATCGAGTATCAAAAGGTTGATGTAAGTAAAGTGGGTCCCACCACTTTAAATTCAAAATTTAAGTTGGCTTACTCAACACACTTTGGGCCCGGTTTCGTTTAATCCGATTAAACGAATTTTCCATCGCAACGTAATTAAATCTAATTTAATTAATAATAATGCTTCGCAAAATTATTACGAAAGTCGCTAACGAATTAATTCTAAATTAACTCGTTCGCTTGAATTAAAATTCAATTTTAATTCCGCGTTGAAATCTATTTCAATTAATATATCTGATATACTATTTTAGCCCATTTAAATAAATTAATAGAAAATCCCATTTAACTATTAAATTTATTTTCCGATTAATTCAAATTAATCGCGTTCTCTCTTCTCGACGAATTAATCCCAGATAAATTCTCGTCGCAATTAATTGACTGTGCGTAAACACACACGTATAACGCAAGCGTACGTACTGTTCAAGTAGTATAAAAAGTATCGATCCCACGAGGACTTAATACCTAATCTATTAATTTTATGAGGTCAAATGATTACTAGTATCTAACAGGTTGATTGATTGATTTGAAATGGTGATGATTCTAAATTTAAAAACAAGTAAATAATATAGCACAAAAGTAGGTTTAAGAAAATTCAATATTAAAAACTATTTATGGTTGTGAATCTTTCTAATATCTTTTAAAAGATGAAGTGGTTATTTCATGTTTGTGTAATAAATCGGTTTACTAACCTGGAACACTAAATTATGCAAAAGTCTATGTCGATGGTCATATGCAAATACCCAGTTTAACCCAATTGAACCATATGTCTATGTCAACCAAATTATCTGGATTCATTAAGTTTAAGTTCCAATTATGGCTACCCCCGCCCGACAGGTATATGTCTATTCTGTAAGGAAATCTATTAAAGGGTTATCTATCCTCAAGGAAGATCGTGGGCTATTAAGTCTAAGGCTGAAACCTAAAATTCCTTTGTCAAGCTTATTTTAGATTTACCAGATCAATCTTATTAGTGGCCAATTAACAAGACGCATTAAGCTTAAGACTTAATAAGTAAACCTTTAAATTTCCCAAACTATAAAATAACCCCTTATAAATCGGTGATATTAGAATTCATCACAAGCCCAGATAACTAAATTAGTTACGACACATAACTAGGTCTAGTAAAAACTTAAAAAATAAAAGACATAAAGTAAAATGCTGAAAAGTAATTGCTGAAAAGTAAATGACGGAAAGTAAATACTGAAATTAAATACTGAAAATTAAATGCTGAAAAGTAAATGCTGAAAAGTAAATTACTGAAAAGTAAATGCTGAAAAGTAAATTGCTGAAAGTAAATTGCTGAAAAGTAAATGCTGAAAAGTAAATTGTTGAAAAGTAAATAAAGTAAAAGTACAATAAAAGAAAATGTTGAGGTAAACGGATCCACTTTTATTACTTTTTTATTTTAGATATCTCATTTAATATAATATATTAACTTTGCATGATAATTATCAACCAGGCATATAGGCAATATCCAGATTAAGTCAAATTAATAATTAATTACCAACCGACCAATCAGGCGGTATCCAGTTTAGTCAGGTTAAAACCAATTTAAATAATTACCAACCGACCAATATGGCGGTATCATCGTTAAGTCAGGTTTTAACTAGTTTATATATTATAATTAAGGGAGATTAATCTAATTATTAGTAATAAAAGTTTTACCTTTTACCCCAGCAAAAAGTTATGCCCAAAATACGACAGATGCGCAAAATTGGAATTTCCAAAACTGCACTTCGTTAAAATGCCCTTTCAAGTTTCCATCTCCAAAATTAATATGTCAAGTCCAATTTTTGCCCTTATTTGACCTACATTTCGTCCTAAATGATTTCATTGTGTCCCAATATTATTTTATCTGCAAAATAAATTAAAACACATCAAAACGTTCATCAAACCCGAGAAACTAAACAATATGAAGTAAAAGGGGAGGTAAATATTGATATATTTTCCGCTCATCACACCCCCAAACCTAACATTTTGTTAGTCCTCAAGCAAAATAACAAAATAAAATATAAGAACAATTAAAATTAATCTAAGCCACTTTCGTAGGGATCACAGTTGCATTTAGCATATGCAACAAGCCTTTAAACCCCTAGGTGTCCCTAGTGGACGAGTTATAGTCTCGTGAGGGCTTACAGCAACGATACCCACAAACGTTTTAAAAAAGTAAAAAGATAATAAAACTAATGCACACAAAAGCAAAAAGACAAGAGAAAATAGAATAAAGAACTTAGTGACTAAACATATGAACATCTAATCCAAGTCAATAGTTGTTTTGTTTCATTCTAAATTACCGAATAAGTAAATTCTCCGATTATTTTTACCATTCTCCATATACACAGTCGACAAATATTAATCAACTCATTTTTGCCCACAACAGTCACAAGTGCAGTTGATAAGAGAGTAATATTTTTGTCCTAAATTTTATCAGAATTCACATCTTTTCACAGCAATGGAATAATTTTTCTGATTTTTTCTGATTTTTTTCTTTGATTTGATTTTTGATTTTTGATTTATATACAATATCTTTCATTCTATGTAGCGAGCTTTGGGTCGGTGGCTCCCAAACCAGTTGGCTTTAGGGCACCAATTGTTAAGACACCCCTACGGACTTAATTACTCAGACTTCGGATATATATATATATATATATATGCAGCATCTTTGATCCATGTAGCGAGATTTGGGCCAGTGACTCCCAACCAGTTGGCTTTAGGGCACTAGTGTTAAAACACCCTTACAGACTTAATAACTCGGATCTCAGATGTTTTTTTTTACTCCATCACTTTTTGAGATGCTTCCTCCAATTAAACTAGAGCACTTAATATTACAAACTTTTCAATTTTAGCTCATGTTCGTATGTTACAATGCATGTTGATAATATCTGCTAACTGAGCATATGAAGATCTATTTTAGTCAGTTTTATGGAGAATTTACAAATTAAATAATTTAAAATGAAATAAACAAAAACTAACTTGTTTCAAAAATGGTTTGAGATACGTCTCAGGAGTGGAAATTCCTTACACAGCTATCTCTTACCAATTTCACCTTTTTAGTCAAAATAAAAACATAAAATATTTTTGTAATTTTTGAAAATTTTTCAATTTTTTTTTGTATTTTTCGAAAAATTTTGGACTAAAAATAAAAACAACACACAAACTAAAAACAAGGTACTGATCAACTAATTCCCTCCCCAAAACCTAAATGAAACATTGTCCCCAATGCCTTAAACAGTAAAAGAAGAGTTTAGAAGATAATACCTGGTTAGATGAAATTCTACAGGAAATTAAAAGGTTAAGATCCAGATTAATCTGACGCCTCTTACCACGATCGTCCTCGGACCAATTTATCTTTGAAATGATAGGGTCAACTTGTGGTTCATAGGCTAAGAGTTGGTCTATTAGATCTGAAGCAGTTCTGGCAGTATAAAGGAGTTCTTTCATAGGTTTTGACACGAACCCATTTCTCCGAGCATCATCAAGAAACACACAAAGAAAATCATAAAATCCATCAACGTTAAACAACCCAATTGGTTTCTGGTTTATGTTCAAGTTCGCCCAAGATAGCACTATAAAAATTTCCTCCAATGTGCCCAAGCCACCTGGCAAAGCAATAAAAGCATCAGCACGGTTAATCATTTCTACCAATCGTTCAGACATACCTGGCACGATCAGTTCATCTCCGTTTGATGGTCCAATAATATTTGCCTCCGCCAAGGGTTTTGGAATGATTCCCAAAACGTGACTGCCTCCTTCCTGTACGGATTTTGAAACGATCCCCATAAGTCCAAGATTGCCTCCGCCATATACTAAGTGCATATTCTTTGCAGCTAAGACTCGACCCAATTCTTGTGCTGCTTCTACGTATTGTGGCTTAACACCAACACTAGTTCCGTAAAACACACAGATGTTTTCAACTCGTCTTCTTGAAGTGGCTTCCATGTTTTACTCTTGATGTCTTCAAAAGTGAAATAATGAGTTGAATTTACCTGAAAAGGGTGAGTAAAATAATAGCACTAGTACCTGCCAAATGACAATTATTAGTTAATAGTAAAATAAATCGTGATAGTCAAAAAGTTCTGGATCCTGTCGGAGAAAATAAAAGAAAACAACAAAACAAATTATAATTATTAGGAAAAGACAAAGAGATATAATATTACAAGAAAAGTAACGGCTTGATTGACATCTATGCGTCAGGGACAAGCTTCCCATCCAATTTTCTTATAAATTGGAAAACAGGGTCTTTTTTAGTCAGATTCCCGAGACTTAACTGTTGTCTTTCTTTTTGAAATTGTGTATGTAATTTGCGAATGGCTATATGAACATATCCACTAGGATGCGTCTCAAGAGTCGAAGATATATTATCTACAGACTCCTTACTCAAGCCATCCCTAATGAATTTAATTTTATCTTCGCGATTATCAGACACCATTCCTAAAGAACGACAACGAGTATTACAATTCCAGCGTGCACATTTGTAACAAACACCCATTTGCTTAGCTCTACGTTTCTTTGCATATTTGCTTCTTCCATAACCAGGCAGATGTGAAATAAAAGAGTCAGAAGACTCACCTGCCAATCGGACCCGTGCTTCAATTACCCAACGAATATCTTTAGGAACACCATGGATCGTTAGTAATCTCATCCGTTCTAAGCGAGCTTTGTAGACTTTCATCAGAGAGTTTTGAGGGAGAGAAGGAAATTGCTTGTGAAGATTTGCGAGAACTTCTTCCATCCTGAAATGTCATAATCTGCAAAAATTAAACACACCAAATTAAATCACATTAAATCACAATATATACACAAATTGCATGGGTTGCCTCCCTGCTAGCTCTAAGTTTAACGTCGACAGCTAGACGTGACTTCTCGAATGTTAGGCTGGATCTGAAAGTGTGACACTTTCTTTTTGTCGCTCAAATGATTCTCCCCAGTAGTGCTTAATGTTGGACATTTATGACCCATAACATCACTATTTGTACAGATCATGGTGTTATTGTACAAATTAACTATGTGACAAAGGAAATTGCTCTTTTATCATTTGTGATTAGATCACCAAGATGTATAAATAGTAGAAGGTCCATATGATTAGTTCCGGATTAAGATGATATGAGACAGTATCAATCCACGAAGGTTTAATCATTAAATATCCCTAGTCAGAGTATTATCGAGATTGGACATCGATAATGCGGAAAAGACTAGTATTACACTTGTGCGCGTTGTGAGGGCATAACGACATAGTTCTCATATATTTGGGTATAGGATACTCATGCAAGTGTAGTAGGAGGTTGTGTTTTACCAATGGTACGGAAAACAGCTTCGCTCTGGATAGACCCCTCGGAATTCCATTGGTAGTATGACTATGTGTCTATGGAAGTCCGAATCAGAGTATGTGTATTTGGTCTTAACCTGAGACTTGCACCGCTAATACTTGCGACAATCAATATACTTTGGTTTTGGTCATCCAGGGCTTTAACAGGTTCTGTGTATGCCTCTTCTGGGTATATTGAGAATTGTAGTGTATTGGGTGTGATGTCGAGATGGAAGTATCACTCCAGTCATAGTGGAGATGATGATCACGTAGGATACGGAACTTGTTCTCTTATATGATGCAGCTATCGGGATATTATGACTAGGTCATGATTATCCGATTATAGAGACTACTTACCAGAGATCCGATATGTGCTTCGTACGGGGCAGACACAATTCCAGCCCCAGGCCTTGCACGTGACATCCGATGCTGGATCGAAATACGCAATACTACGTATACTACGCCTGATATAGATCACATATTCTGTAAGGATATTTCTGGAGAATTGGGTAGGCATGGCACTTTGCTAGAAGCCAACATTGTCTTGTAAATCGGTTAAAAACGTAGTACTAGGTACTTACGTGTTTCGGATAGTCCGACGACCGGATTTACTGCCAACATATCTGGGGATCTCATTGGTCGCTTCCCGAAGATTCACCGATGACGTATGACTCGCACTTTATTAATCTGGGATTAATTATAGATGAGAGAGAAAATTAGTCTGGGATTAATTACAGAGATATTTTATCTGGGATAAAATATTAATTAAAGAGAGAGAACGATTAATTTGGAATTAATCGATAAAATAATATATTCGATATATTATACGAAATTGGATTTTGATGCAGAATTAAATTTAGAATTTAATTCGGTGCGAACGAGTTAATTTAGAATTAATTCGTTAGCGATGTGAATAGTGATTTTGCTAGGCGTAATTATTTAATTACGTCGCAATGGAAAATTTATTAATTTGAAATTAGCGAACCCGACCCCGGGAGTGTTTGCGGGCGCACTCGCATTGCGAATTAAAGTGTGGCCCACAAGTCACATCTAGCGTCAAATCACTTGTCAATCGATTGATGTGATGTCTAGTCACTTTGAGTGATGTGACAACATGTCACTATTGATTGATGTTGTAGTTGGAAGGCATTGATTGTTTTTGCCTTTGACTGTTGGAAATTTGAAAATGGTTTTGGTATTTGATTTTTGGAAAATCAAAAAGAATATACATAAAACATTTTCTCTGTCTCTCTTGTAACTACTCACGGTTTTGGAGCCAATTTCCCTCCTCTCCCTCTCTCGGCTTAGAGGCCAAAATTCTTCTTTCTCATTTTCTTGGCAAGACCGAAATGTACAAGGATGAAGATGGTGATTTTTGTGGCAAAAATCACCAAGAGCTAGCACTTAAAAGATGACATACAAAGGAGATAGGGAACCGCACTTGTGAGCTTGGAATCACCATTTGAAAGCTTGGAGCTTGGAGCATCAATGGAGGTGGTGACCGAAATTGAGGAGCTCAAAAACAGTCCTTGGCCGAGAGCTTCATCACCATGGAGGAAAAGGTTTTTTTCTTTATCGCTTCCAAACCGATCAATGTAAGTATGTTTCCGCCATATTTCATTGTGTATTCACATATGTTTCTATGCTTGAATTGATTCTTGGGACCTTAGAGAAACCCAACACTTAACACGCTTTTTTTTAACCTTGAAACTTTTGTTGGAGTCAGGATCATGTATCTCAACGACTCTATCTGTTAAAAATTTGGTGATCACAAATGGACCTGAGCACCGTGATTTTGGCTTCCATAGAAATAATTTCACCCTTGATTTGTTTAACATTACCTTATGCCTTGGTTCCAGTTGTATGTGCACTAACTTCTCATCATGTCTCTTTTTGGCCTTTTCTTTGTACAATTTGGCATCCTCAAAAGGCTGATTGTGAAATTCCTCCAATTCGTTGAGTTGGTGGAACTTTTTCTTTTTTGTTGCTTGTAGTGCAAGAATTGACTTTTTCAGTGCAAAAGACGATTTATCTTCAGGCTCCACAGGCAATTGACATGTTTTAAGTTTGTCAGTAGAACGTTACATTGCATTGGAGTTCTGAATGGTACTGTGTATCACATCAAGTCTGAAACATTCCTCCTTCTTTTCATCATCTGGGAAATTCATGGCCTTGAAAACATTGAATGTTACCTCTTGGTCATGTACCCTCATGGTTAATTCTCCTTTTTGTACATCAATAATTGTTCGACCTGTAGCCAAGAATGGTCTCCCGAGGATGATTGGCACGTCTGCATCTTCCTCCATATCAAGGACAATAAAATCTACTGTGAAAAATAAATTTGTCAACCTTTACCAGCACATCCTCAACTACGCCTCTTGGAAATACGAGCGTTCTATCAGCAAGTTGTAGAGAGACTTAAGTTGGCATTGTTTCTCCAATCTGCAATTTCCTGAAAATAGAAAAAGGCATCAAGTTAACACTTGCACCTAAATCACATAAAGCATTACCAAAGTTATGTTCTCCTATGATGCATGGAATGGTGAAACTGCCAGGATATTTCAACTTCGGGGGAAGTTTCCTCTGAATGATGGCGCTGCATTCTTTTGTCAATTCTACTGTCTCGTAATCTCCCAATCTCTGTTTTCGTGAAATAATGTCTTTCATGAATTTTACATAACTGGGCATTTGTTCCAAGGCTTCTTGCAAATGGAATGTTGATGTGCAGCTTTTTGAACACCTCCAGGAAACGAGCAAACTGCTTGTCCAGTTTTTTTTTCTGAAGACGCTGAGGAAAAAGTGGAGGTGGAGTGATCTGTTCTTTTTCCTTTGCTTCTTTTTCCTCCATATGTTGCTTTGTTTCTTTTGGAACTTCCTCAGCAATTGTTTTGGCTCCAACATCTTTGTTGATTTCAGTACCACTTTTTAACATGATGGCATGACATTGCTCCTTCCCTCGGTTCCTTGGATTGGGTTCTGTGTTGCTGGGAAGATTACCTGGCGGTCTGTAACTTTGAGCATTGGTCAGTTGTCCGATTTGATTCTCCAGAGCTCTGATGGAAGCAGATTGGCTCTGAAAGATAGCATCATATGCTGCTTGTTGCTTTTTGAACATCTCTGCAATCCATTCTTTCATTTATGGTTCTTTTTCATGTTTCTGGCCTTTGTTCTGTTGTTGAAATCCTGGTGGTGGATACTTCTGCTGTTTGAATCCAGGTGGTGGATTGTTCTTTTGTCCTGAGTTATTGCTCCATGAAAAATTGGGATGATTCCTCCACCATGGGTTGTAGGTGTTGGAATATGGATTGTTCATCTGTCTGTTGAAATTGTTGACATAATTAACCGTCTCTTCAAGTTGGTTTGGTTCTGGTGCTCCTCCATATGGTGAACTTGTGGATCCAGTGATGAGAGTCTCCATGAATTTGCATATCTGATCGAGCTTGGCGTTGACTGCTGTATTGGCTCCACTTTCATAAATTCCTGCAATTTTTTGGATCATGCTCTTTTTCTGTTGGCCACAAGGAATTGTTGTTGGCCATTTCTTCGATTAGGTCCCAAGCTTGATCTTCTCCTTTTTTCATTAAAGCTCATCCAGCAGCAGCATCGATTGTGGTTCTCATCAGTCCAGAAAGTCCATTATAGAAGGTTTGGACTAGAAGTCATTTTGGAATCTCATTGTGAGGATATTTCCGGAGCAAATCTTTGTACCTTTCCCAAGCTTCGTAGTGAGTTTCTGAGTATTGTTGCATAAAGGATGTGATGTCATTCCTCAGCTTTCCAGTTCTGGATGGTGGAAAGTACTTTGCAAGAAATTTGGTGGCTAAAGTGTTCCAAGTTGTGATGGAACCTGCTGGTAGTGAATGTAGCCAAGCTTTAGCTCTGTCCTTCAAGGAGTATGGGAAAATACGCAGTCTCAATGCTTCTTTAGCTTCTCGGTTGTAATTGAAAGTGCCGCAAACTTCCAGGAAGTTGCTGATGTGGGCATTAAGATCTTCAGTTGCATTCCCCTCAAACTGAACTGACTGCTGAATCATCTGAATGCATGTTTTGATGTCACCTACATTTGCTGGTAAGGGAGGAAGTACAATAAATGAAATGAGTCTGTCAACCACCGGAATGGTTCTGTCTCGAATGGGAATTGGTGGTGCAACCTCCAAAGGTTCAGGTTCCATGTTGACTAAAGCTTCTTGGCCTTCTCGCCTTTCCCTTCTCAACTGTCTGATGGTTCTTTCAATTTCTGGGTCAAGCGGTCGAATTTCAAAGCTTCTGGTTCGTCTCATGAAGTTTTTGAGAACCTGAAACACAAGAAAACAAAAACAATAAGTAAAACGAAATTAGATACAAGTAAAGGTATCTAACCTCTAAACTAATAGTGAAAGATAAATAAGTCCCCGGCAACGGCGCCAAAAACTTGACCGGTGTGTAAACACACACGTATAACGCAAACGTACGTATCGTTCAAGTAGTATAAAAAGTATCGATCCCACGAGGACTTAATACCTAATCTATTAATTTTATGAGGTCAAATGATTACTAGTATATAACAGGTTGATTTATTGATTTGAAATGGTGATGATTCTAAATTTAAACAAGTAAATAAAATTGCACAAAAGTAGGTTTAAGAAAATTCAATATTAAAAACTATCTATGGTTGTGAATCTTTCTAATATCTTTTAAAAGATGAAGTGGTTATTTCATGTTTGTGTAATAAATCGGTTTACTAACCTGGAACACTAAATTATGCAAAAGCCTATGTCGATGGTCATACGCAAATACCCAGTTTAACCCAATTGAACCATATGTCTATGTCAACCAAATATCTGGATTCATTAAGTTTAAGTTCCAATTATGGCTACCCCCGCCCGACAGGTATATGTCTATCCTGTAAGGAAATCTATTAAAGAGTTATCTATCCTCAAGGAAGATCGTGGGCTATTAAGTCTAAGGCTGAAACCTAAAATTCCTTTGTCAAGCTTATTTTAGATTTACCAGATCAATCTTATTAGTGGCCATTAACAAGACGCATTAAGCTTAAGACTTAATAAGTAACCTTTAAATTCTCAAACTATAAAATAACCTCTTATAACCGGTGATATTAGAATTCATCACAACCCCAGATAACTAACTTAGTTACGACACATAACTAGGGCTAGTAAAAACTAAATAAAATAAAAGAAATAAAGTAAATTGCTTAAAAGTAAATGACGGAAAGTAAATACTGAAAATTAAATACTGAAAATTAAATTCTGAAAAGTAAATTCTGAAAAGTAATTACTGAAAAGTAAATGCTGAAAGTAAATTGCTGGAAGTAATTGCTGAAAAGTAAATGCGAAAGTAATGCTGAAAAGTAAATGCTGAAAGTAAATTGCTGAAAGTAAATTGCTGAAAAGCAAATGCTGAAAGTAAATTGTTGAAAAGTAATAAGTAAAAGTACAATAAAAGAAAATGTTGAGGTAAAATGATCCACTTTTATTACTTTATTTTAGATATCTCCCTTAATATAATATATTAACTTTGCATGATAATTACCAACCAGGCATATAGGCGGTATCCAGTTAAGTCAAATTAATAATTAATTACCAACCGACCAATCAGGCGGTATCCAGTTTAGTCAAGTTAAAACCAATTTAAATAATTACCAATCGACCAATATGGCGGTATCCTCGTTAAGTCAGGTTTTAACTAGTTATATATTATAATAAGGGAGATTAATCTAAATATTAGTAATAAAAGTTTTACCTTTTACCCCAGCAAAGGAGAGTTACCTCCTCATTACTGAAAAGTAAAAACTGAAAATTAAAGAAAGGAAAGTACTGTGCGTAAAAGTAAATTGCGGAAAGTAAAAACTGAATAGTAAAAAAAAGAAAGTACGAAAGCGGAAATTAATTACTGAAAGCTGTAAATAAACAAACAAGACAATCTTCTTAGTATTCTTAAGGAATTCCATAGAATAAAGTATGAATTTACAAATGAAATGGTTGGTATTTATAGGCAAAATTTTGCTTCCATCAAAACATCCACAAATCCATTATTAATTGCTCCACTAATTGCTCCACCAAATCCATTATTAATTGCTCCACTAATTGTTTATCATGTTTGGTGGTGATTTGATAATTTTTATTATTTAATTATTAATTTATTTTTTTTGCTTTGAAAATGATTGAAAATGACTTCAATAATTACACACAACACACTTCTGGATGGTTCATCAATTTCGGGCATGAAAGCTTCAGAATTCGAAATTATTTTGTCTTTAAAAGTTGTAGATATTTGAGTCTTATTTAATCTGGAACTTGAATCAACTCAATCCGATATCGGAGTAAAACGTTATGCCAAAATACAACAGATGCGCAAAACTGGAATTTTCAAAACTGCACTTCGTTAAAACGCCCTTTCAAGTTTCCAATCTCCAACATTAATATGTCAAGTCCAATTTTTGCCCTTATTTGACCCACATTTCATCCTAAAAAATTTCATTGTGTCCCAATATTATTTTATCTGTAAAATAAACTAAAACACATCAAAAAGTTCATCAAACCCGAGAAACTAAACAAAATATTAAGTAAAAGGGGCGGTAAATATTGATATATTTTCCGCTCATCATTAATCCCAGATTATTCTTTCTCTTTTAATTAATCACATATTAATTCTTGCCGTAATTAATCCCAGATTAATTTTCTCTCTCTTAATTAATCCTAGATTAATTTTCTGTTCGAGTCAAATCTCATCGGTGAATCTTCGGGAAGCGACCCAAGAGATCCATGGATATGTTGGCAGTAAATACGGTCATCGGACTATCCGAATACGTGCGTCCCCGGTACCATGTTCTTACTGATTTACAAGACATGGTTGGCTTCTAGCAAAGCACCGTGCCTACCCAATTCTCCAGAAATATTTTGTAAAGGAATATGTAATCTTTATCAGGCGTAGCATACATAGTATTACGTATTATGATCCAGTATCGATATCACATGCTAGGCCTAGGGCTGGAATTGTGTCTGTCCCGTATGAAGCATATATCGGATCTCTGGTAACTAGTCTCTATAATCGGATAATCATGACCTAGTAATATTATCCCGATGACTGCAGTATTAAAGAGTACTAGTCTGTATCATGCGTGATCATCATCTCCATATGACTAAAGTGATACTTCCATCTTGACATCAAATCCAATACACTACGATTCTTAGTATACCTAGAAGAGGCGTACACAGAACATGTTAAAGCCTCGGACGACCAAAACCAAAGTATACTGATTGTCGCAAGTATTAGCGATGCAAGTCTCAGGTTAAGACCAAATACACCTACTGTAGGCATTGCATTTTTGCATGTGAAACCCGATGATGAGTCTCAGTTGGAGGCACTACCTTTTTAGCTAAGGATATTGCGGGAAACGGAGGTCGGAAGGGGAAATTCAGAATAAGTACGTCATCAAGTTCATTTCACAAGCTCACTGTCTTCGTTAGTGCTGCGTTCGTTACTTTGTTCGAACGTCAGACAGATTGCGGACGTTCGTGTGGCGTTCGAATTGGCGTTCGAACGACGTCGGTGTTTCTGGTTTTGCTGCTACCTCGCACCCCAGCCCAATTAGCTCCCCAAAGCCCATAAAACACATCCCAATTTAATCAAATTAAATATTAAATATTAAATAAAATATTTAAACCATTTACCAATTAAATAAAACACAAAATATAATCATACCTAATGAAGATAAATCAAATATATTAACTTCCTAACTAAACAAATCACATACTAAATTAAAAAGATGTCATGCCTAATTAAAATCAATCATAACAAATTAAAGATATTGACTTCCAATTCTAGCCAAGATTTGTCCCCCCTAATCTTTGACTTTCCTTGCTCAACACCAAATCAAATCCTCATTTTAATGCCAAAATCCCTTCCTTGTGAGACAAGGTGAAGCCCTAACCCTTCTCTATATAAACAACCCCTAACCAAAGCCCTCCCACTGCTAGTTCACGCCCATCACAAAAAATAAAAGAAGAGAAGAATTTCCAACCCCCTCTCCAAGCTCTCCATTCACACCAATCACAAGAATAAGTAAAAAAATATTCTTTTCATCTCCTCCATTCCATAGCCGAACACATCACCCTCCTTTTGTATTATTTATTAAATATTACTTGCATGATTATCACGTTGAAATGCATGTTGTGGCCCTTGAGTAGATAAATATGCATGAATTATGAGATGTTGTATGTTGTGGCTGTGGAATAAAATGAGAGACGTGTCAACTCTCGCGGTATATCGGATGGAAACCCGGACATAAATTTCATAGCCGATTCCGAATGGACGGTAATATGATCTGTACTCGGGACACAACTCCACGTACCGCTTGAGTAAACGGCACCCTCTTTGTTTTGTGTTGCTTTGGTTTATTTATTCATCACTTGAATTCTGCATGTTGCTTATTTATGCATGGTTCAATCAAGCGCATGGGCTTAGTAAGTGGAATGACAGATCCCCTATGGGGAGGGGTTAAAGCCCTTTACCACGATGCTTTGCTGCGCCGGTTGATGTGTGTTCGGTTGAATGCAAGACACGTTCAATCGGATATATTAAGTTTGATATGATTGTCTTTAATTTTGTATGTATGATGCGATCGAGCGCATGGGCTTAGTGAGTTAGTCCAAAGGTCCTCTATTTAAGAGACGAAGAGCCTAAAAGGCCACCTTTGTGACACTACTTCGCCGCGTTGGACGAAGTGTGTTTGGGTTGAATGTACGTTCAATTGGGCATACGAAGTCCTACACTTTTATTGTCTTTATTTCATGTGTTGTGATATGACGCGCATGGGTTTAGTATGTTGGTCTAAAGGTCCTCTTTTTGAGAGACCAAGAGCCCCAAAAGGCCACCTTTACGGCAGTACTTCGCCGCGCCCCTTTATTTTGTTGTTTATGTATTGCGTCTCATTTCATGCATCAGGTATGTTCCCGTTCGAACGCATTTACGAACGCAACTCGAACGCGCATGCATTTTGCCTTATCATGCATCAGGTCTCATTTCTGTTCGAACGCGTTCATGAACGCCATACGAACGTGAGCATTCTGTTTCATTTCCGTTCGAACGCGTTAACAAACGCCATATGAACGTGAGCATTCTGTTTCATTTCCGTTCGAACGCGTTATCAAACGCCATACGAACGCGAACCTTCTGTTTACCGTTTGAACGCGTTTACGAACGCTACACGAACGCGAACACACTGAACTGAGACATATTCATCACATGCCATGTATAATTGTTTCTTAGGTGATTTTTTTTATGGAACCACACATAGTCATTCTTATCTTTGTGCACATAATAATGAAAAGCATGTTTATTCCATTAGTTGCGTCATTTGCCTTAGTCTTGATTTAACGCATTACGATTCATATACCTATACCATGATGACTTTGGAGTATTATTTCTTGTGATATATCGGATGGAAACCCAGACATAAATTCCGTAGCCGATTCCGAATGGACGGTAATGCGGTCTGTACTTGGGATACAATTCCACGTATCACTTGGAAAAGTGCTCACATGTATGCTTGTGCGGTTATTATGTATGCTTGTGTTTTTCATGAATATGATATGCTGAATGAAGTTGTATGTTCGTTGTTACTTTGAGGTATTTTCAAGCATGTGTTCTTAGATGTGAGATATAGGTGAAATGTATGTATAAGTTTTATTTTGTACCTGTGAATTTAGAAGCATGATACTCTTGGAAATAAGTGCTACTTAAGCCTGATTAAATTATTACATAAATCCTGTCATTACAAGTGGCATAAGTAAGGGACCATTCCGAACCCAACGGTTTGAGGTCTTCCCTTGCGAGGGGTGAGTGCGGCCTTAAATCTCATTTTCCCGGTTCACACCGGGTGGCGACTCCATTATTCTCCGTTTTAGTTCCCCGTGGCTACTCCGTACTCCCGACCGGGCCGCGAGCCCGGGACAACATGCGTCGCCCAGTTCCTGTGTTCCCACACCTACCCTGATTCGGATTCCCATAGACACATAGTCATACTACCAATGGGATTCCGAGGGGTCTATCCAGAGCGAAGCTGTTTCCGTACCATCGGTAAACAGAACCTCCTATTACACTTGCATGAGTATCCAATACCCAAATATATGGGAAATATGTCATTATGCCTCCATAATGCGCACTAGTGCAATACTAGTTTATTCTGCATTATCGATGTCCAGTCTCGATAATACTACGACTAGGGATATTTAATGATTAAACCTTAGTGGATTAATATTGTCTCAGATCTTAGTAATCCGGTACTAATCATATGGACTTTTATCATTTATAAATTCCGGTAATCCAATTACAAATGATAAAAGAACAATTTCATTTGTCACATAGTTAATTTGTACAACAACGCCATGTTCTGTACAAATAGTGATGTTATGGGTCATAATTGTCCAACAAGGAAATCCCTTTGTGAATGTGCATATTCAAAAAGGTGATTATTGTAAAGGTTTATAAGTGAGCCTAAAGACAAAACTCATTGTAAAGGTTTAAGAGTGAACTTATGGATAAAACTTTTGTATAAAGGTTTGGAATAAACTTAGGGGAAAAAGCTATTGGTTGCAAGTGAGCCACGAAAAACTCGGTGTAAGTTGATGATTCAACTTAGTGGAAAGCTTCAAGTGCTGCTTGGAGGAGTGGACATGGGCATTATTGGCCGAACCACTATAAATACGGTGTCAATTTTCTATTTCCCTAAACTCTTTTATATTATTGCAAATTTATTTTATATTTGTATATTATTTAGTGACTTGCATATTGGTAATGTATTGTGATTGAGAAATTGATTGATAAGCTTAATTGGTAAAGTTACTAACATAATAGCGTAAAATAGACAAGATTTTTAATTCCATAATTTTATGTCATTACTCAATTCATCCCCCTCTTAGGTATAGAAATTGTTTATTAAGTGTGATTGTAGGTAATTTCAATAAATATTACACTGAGTACAAATTCTGACACCAAAACATACTTAAATGAATCAAGCCCAAATCACATCAAATATGTGAATTCTTTGTTTCTTAAAAATTTATACAATTCTAAGAGGAAAACTTTCACAATCCAAGATACATGACAATTTGGCCTCATCTCATCATCATCAAAGAACATTTAAGATAGCTCACAAAAGATACGGTAATTTCCGGTCCGGGTTTTGCCTTTCCAAAACCAGATCAATTTAACTTATACTGGATTCAGATGAAAACCCGATTTTGTAAAATCCAAGGATGGTGATTAAATTTTAGTTTTTAATATATTAAAAAATTACCAAACTTGGATTTCATTAAAATCAAAAAAGTAAAACCGGTACGGATAACCAAAATCTGGTTTCAAACCTGAATTTGATATATATATTATATATATATATAAAGGCTTACCCAGACAAATCTGGGCTTCGGTTTTTGCCCAGATTATATATTTGGTCTCTAGCTCTGAACTAAGTTTCTTTTGGCTTAAATACATGGATGCAAGGGTTCAGCATGGGGAAGCCGCATATTTTGTTCAATAACAACCAATGCTACACAGTGATAAGATTAAGCATATATATATATATATATATATAGTAGAAATGGATATTGATACATCCGGATGTAACATGTTTACACAACAAGTATTTAAAGAAATGGCAAGTGTCCGTGAAAACTGCGACCTATTCCTCCTGTACATGCTTGGTTGTAGTTGCCTTGCCTTACACGCTTGCTAGTTCCAGCTGCACATTTAGTTGTCATCCATGATCCATCTATACAGCATCCTCAATTGGTGGCAATATGCTTAAACATTCTGAGTCCAACCAAGGCTTAAATATTCCTTCATGAGCTATATTCTGAAAATATTTTCCAAATATTTCAATCAGTTAATGCCCTAATTTCGGTTTCAGAATTTTTTTAATCTGCAGGCACTTGAATGAAGGCATCTATGGGATGTGAGTATAAGAATGTTACGTCTGCAAAGTCAGAAATGGTCCATCTCGATGAATCATGATTACATGCAAATATTGCAAAATAAAAATCCATACAAGTCCATTTCAAAATTCCTGATATTGACTTCAAATAAATTTATTGCAGTCAAAGGTTCTAGCTGAGCATTTGATTCATATAAGTCCATAAAAGATTCAATCATTCTACGATGGAATATAGTTGAAAAAAAAAAAAACAAGATCAGGATATTGTTAACTGCATATTAGCAATTGAAAACTTACTAGACTTTTCACTTTGGCACGTCATACCTTAAAAATGTCATTAAAAGTTGTAAAACTGAAATAATGCACTCACCTGCAAATAATATAAAAATCCACGCAACAGATTCAAAATTCTATGTTTGTTACGTTGAGCCTGATCAATTAATGCTGCAACATCTGAAATATTAGAAACCAATTATTAGGCTTAACAATCCACAAGAAACTATGGTTTTACTGCATAAAACTGATACAAACATTAGGATGTGAAACGACGATACAAGTGATGATGTTAACCAAGAAGACTTTAAGCAATGATGTTAACCAAGAAGACTTTAGGACCAAGCGGAGCAAAGGTGATTTGATGAAAAAGGAATGGAAGACTCGTGAAGATTACACACAGAGGCAGCTTGCTTTAGCACTACTAAAAATGGAATCCTTACAAAAATGAAGAGATAGAATTACATCCAAAGGTAATGACATTAGCATGAATTCAAGAATTATCTAGCACTATGAACAATTAGATATTTCGGAGATAATCCAGTTATTTTTAACAAATAATAGAATACCAGATGAAAATAATAGGCAACATCTACTATAATTCACTAAATAAAACCCCATTATTTATCATGATTTTGAATCGATACGATCAATCTTTCCTTTTTTCAATTTTGTATTATTTATTATCAATTCATCTCACCAAGGATGCTTGGCAACACCGCAACAATAACCAACAACTTGTAGTTACATGATTACATGTACAATCCCGTGATCTTACCATCAACTCCTGTATATTTGCAATTTTTAAGGCAATCCAGGTCATTTATTAA
This sequence comes from Zanthoxylum bungeanum, assembly GCA_019454045.1. Lineage (NCBI taxonomy): Eukaryota > Viridiplantae > Streptophyta > Magnoliopsida > Sapindales > Rutaceae > Zanthoxylum > Zanthoxylum bungeanum. The sequence goes on from SKCR01023591.1 coordinate 26,508, forward strand.
ATTGAGACAATGGTTTGCACAATTCTATGATGCTGATTGAAATTTCAAAAACTAATAATTTCAGTTTAATAAGCATTATGCTGGAATGTTGAATTATTCTTAAATTGGTAGTGTTGTCAGAATTACGGTGTGCTGTTATTGGTTAGTGAAGAGGAACGTAATTTATATGTATATATCATAAGAAGCATACCCGATATATGTGGAAAAAGAAAAGGCATTTGCAGAGCCTGAGAAAACCATTGCATAAAATAAATAAGCTTACCAGGATACTCATCAAGCAATGATGCTGCTTCTAGCTTACGCCTATTGCACTCCTTTCTGTCATAAGGCTTTCGAAGAAATTCTACAAGCTTATCTCTGAATTCATACTGGCTTCTTCTTGTAATAAGCTCTCTGCATTCTTCATCACCTATAGCCACCTTTTTTTATTGGTGAAACAACAAAAACAGTGCACAACAAAAGAGATCAAAACTTTGAAATCAGAAACATACAATATTGATTTTTAAAGAAATAATAGAGTAAATTGAAAAAGAAAATAAGAAGAAAGCAGCAGAGGGAAATGATACATACAAATGAAGCATCATTTGCATCAGAAAATGGATTAAGGTTCAATACAACAACTTCCGAATCAGAATCACTCTCCATATACACAACTTCTTCATCATCTTCAGGTGCATATACCATTTGTTGACCATTCTTCACAAATTTCATAAATGTTAGAAGGCTTTCATCAGCCAACTCAGACCCTACCCCATGGTTGCACTTGTACTTTGCTGAATTAGTAGTAACCTTTGGTATGTGCCTTTTACTTGGACAATCATTTTCTGCATTAGAAACGAGATCATCAGCTTCCTTTTTTACTTTATTCTCAACCACTCGTTCCTTTAATTTTTTCCGAGTTCCCATGCTTTCCCTCCTGAAAACATCTCTAAAAGCTCTTCCACTCTCAGCCTTTTCTCTCCTTGCTAAATCATTCAAAATACTCAGGTTCTCATTAGTTTCTCTTCTTGAATTACGGAAAGATCTTCTACCCTCAGTCTTTTCTCTCTTCAACACATCATGCATAATGCTATGGCTCTCATTACTTTTTCTTTTTGATTTACTCCTAAAAACAACATTAACATTATCACCACCATGAAATGAAAATTCAGCCTCTTCTTCCTCCTTGACTTTCCCACCGACATTCTTACTCCTCGACATCGGCCCCATCCTATCTCATAAACAAAAGCCCTTTTCAAATTTCTCAGAAAATTATTCCCCTTGGAAAATGAAAACTCCCCTAAACAAAAAAGATGACCTTGTTACTGACGCTTCCACTCACCTGCCAAAAAAATACCTAACACAAACAACATCTACAATGCAAAGTTTCTCAAACTATGGCTAAAAAGCATACAGTACGTTTGGGTGAAACCAAAAAATAAAATAAAATAAAGAATTACATTTTCCAGAGTTTTAAATACAAAACAATAATTAAAATTTTCCTGACGATCAAACGGTGGGTAAAGCAGTATAAATTACCTGATGGGAGACCTCAATTGTCAGTGAGAATATATTATATGAAGTTATGAACCCTAAAAATAGCAAAAGCTTGAATTGAAAAATGAAGTGTTCAATTTGCCGAGAGAATTTGAGAGTTGTACACAACAGCTTTTGTTTACGACTTACGGTGGATCGATGGAACGATTATAATGAAATATAATCCAATGCCATGTAACCGAAAAAAGCCGAATAGAATGAAGGAAAAAATAAAATAGAGATATATAATATAATATTTTAAATAAACAGTAATAAAATTAAATGTAATGTAACTAACTGCCTTTTAAAAATTATTATGCCCTTTTAATTCAAAAAAATGTAAAAGAAAAATATTTTAATGTTATTTTTTCAAAATATAAATTTATCTTCACATATAATATTATTTTTATATTAGGGATCGTCCCCAACCCTTAATTTGAGGGTTCATTTTCAATGGCTTAATTACTTTTTTTTGTTATACTAATTTTCATTCTCTTTCATCAATCCAAAAAATAAATTTTAAATATGTTAAATTACATTACACTCCATTTCATCAATTTTTATCATTCTAAATATAACCTTAACGGTTCAACAGACTAAAAATTTGGAATATTTCACCCATGATTGTAGATCTTAGATGGTCCACAGACCCGAAATTTTGTGTTTATTATAGTCCGGTTGAAATTCTTTAAAATCATATTAAAAGTATTTTTGAAACGTAAAAGTATATTTGAACTCAAAAGAGTCAGTTAAGTAATACTGTCAAATCAGGTCAAACACAATCCCGTACTCAATTTTAATTAATAAAAATATTTTTTTTAATTATATTATATAATTTTAATTTTGAATACATAAAATTATAATTAAATTTTATAACCCGTGCAGCATGATTCTTGAGACTTGTTCTCTCAACAGTCTAAATGAATCGTCATATAACTTAAACTACTTTGCATAAGAAGATGAGCTCAAAAGAACACAATTCTTTGCCCAACAAATTTCTATAAATAAACATTATGAAATTTGTTGTATATAATAACTACGAAGTGATGACAGTTGTGCTATTTATAGTGATAGAAGAATAATAATTAGTAAATATAATTAAAAATATTATTAAATAAAATGGAACATGACACTTCAACTCCTAACGTTTATAAAATTTATTTGGTTTCCATCATAAAGATCGCAAAAATTTAAAAAATAAATGAAACTGAAATATCAAACAGAGCCGAAAAAACTGATTCGAAGTGACTGTTTTTTAAATTCTAAAAATAATTATTCGTTTTTTTAATTAAAAAATGAACATAACTAAATGAGAACAAATTTTATCTTTTTTTTTAATCTAAAATGAATTAAATTGAATTGATTGAATAATTTGATTTATTGAATTTTTTTAGTCTAATCATGTTATGTTGTTATTTTATATATTATATTTGTCACATTATTAAATTCATTTGGTATTTAATTATGATTAATTTCATGAAATATTTGTAATTATTTTGTTTTGATTATGATTCTAATTTTTTTTTACCTTTTAAATAATTCAAATGATAATTTTATTCTTATGATTAAAAGTTATAACCTAATGTTTTTTATGTTAAATTTATTGATTGTTACTATTTTTTTAATTTTTATTGTTATTGTTAATAAATTAAAAAAAAACGAATTGAGACAAAAACACTTGGATCAACTTCAATTTCGTAAAAAAAATAGTTGTGAGGTTTCATTCACGACCGTAAGTGGATTGGGTAATCTTCAAGTCCGGAAAGAGGAATTATGAGGGTTTCATTGGCACCCATAAAATCAAGTGATTAGTGAATCTTCTTGTGGGTTGTTTGAGAGGTGGACGTAGATAGGGTTGCCGAATCACATAAAAATCACATTGTGCATAATCTCTCAAACCTTTATGTCCTTAATTTATATATAATTGTTAGACATTTTAAGATATTGGTTATATGCTTGAATTGAATATTTGGAATAGCATATTTGAATTGCTTAAATTTGTTGAGGCTATTTAATCAAATATTATTTGTTATAATTGTTTTTGTTGTGGTTGGAGTTGGGTTTGAAGTATTGAATGTTTTGATATTTGGGACTGTTATGATTGAATTTATTGAATTGAGGTTATTTAGATCTTAAGATTTTTAATTTCCAATTCACCTCCTTGAGTTACTTAGGCCATATACGAGAAGAATTTCAAAAAACATTAAAGGATAAAGGTGTTGGAAATATTTTGGAAATTATGCATTTCTTTTTCAATTTTGAGATATAGTGAGACTCACTTATAGAAATGATGAGATTGTGAACAATTTGGATTCTCCTCCTTGAATACTTCGAAATGGTATATTGATAAGTTCAAAATGATACTCGGATGAATCAGAATTTGTCTCACAAAGTGCACCCATTGAGAAGGAAAAGTAAAGGAAATTAAAATTATCCTACGTCTAAAAAACAACTAAGCCTAAATGGTTTATATAAAGCTACTTGTTTATAGAGTGGTAAAAAGTTATGGATATAGGCTATCTCTACATGCGCGTTCAGAGGGGAGCAAATCATAACCCGATTCGGGGTTGGTTCGCCTTAAACCAATGTGTGCCCACACGTCCTACATGAATGAATGTGGGCCAAATCGAGCCAGGCTTGGGTTAGCCAGCTAGTTGTTGCAATGGTTATTTACTGATCAAGTTCAAACACTATAGAAGTTCGATGTGATAGTTTGACAGTACTCTAAAAATATAAATTTTTATTTTAACCTAGGAAACAGACACTGGTTAATCATAAGCACAACGGTGGGCGGTGGATCTATTTTATGGAGACTGTGTGCAACACATGACTCGATTTTCAATTCATTTTATCCTACTTCTCGTTTAAAACTTTATATTTTTGCTATTTATACATGTTGTAATTTACGATTGCTAAGCATTCTAATTATGGTAACAATCTTAGAACATATCCAGGAATGTCTGGTTCAGATTCAGCACAACCAAGATTTTATCCTGATTATGGTCGAAATGGTTGCCTTGAGGCAGAATATGACAATATGCCATATTGTATGTGTGAAAGTGTCGCAAATGAAGTTACTGAATTAAAAACCAAGATTACTAAGCTGAGTAATTTGGGGTGTAAGCACAGCACAAACATGGCAATAGAGAATGCTAGATTACGCTATGATATCAGAATTCTCATTGAAAATATGGCTGAGCTAAAGACTCTTTAAACTAATTCGTTGACACAATGTTGTGTGTGCCAAGAAAATCATGATGATATAATATTAGAAAAGCGAAGCGGGGTTTATCGTTATGCCTATGACGTCGGCGACCACTACACTGTTTGGTTCGTAGCCCGTAAAGAGTACGGATAGCCCCAAAGGGAGACTAACTGGAGAATAAAGGGATTTGCCACTCGGTAAAAGACATGGGAATGATTTTAGACTGTACTACACCCCTCGTAAGGTCCGACCTTAAACTCCTTTAGGTTTGAAATGATCTCTTACTGATGTCAGTATAATATTTACGCTCAAATGAGGTATCCTCATGCGATATATAAATGTAGTATAAATATACGAAATCCAAAATACATGAACAAAATTACAACAATAATAATATGATTAAAACGGCGAACAAGTTATAGCAACAAGTAACAAAGCTCATAAAGCAATGTAAAGCATGCTCTCAGTGGGCCTTGCCATATGTAGCCAAGGTTGGTCGGATATTCCTGTCAATGTCCGGCCGGACTCCCAAGAAGTTCGCCTGGATGGCTGTGTATTCCAGAAGTATATAACCATAATAAAAGGAACACTATTATCATTATAATAAATCAGATAATAAATTTATAGTGGGTCTTGTTGGGGTTTTAAGGGGGAATATCGGTAACGCAGCGGAATCGCGGAAAACCAAAATTTTCCGATTTCAAAATTTTTCTTGAATCAATTAAATAAAGTTATTTATTTAATTATCCAATTATTAAATTCTGAAAAATTACACAAGAAATCACATTTCTTGGTCATTACCGAATTGCCCCATAACTTTGTAAATTGATCATTTTAGTCCAAAATTATCAAATATAATTTTGGAATGATTCTAAATCATTTCTAAAATGTCTTTCAACATATCAAATACATAAAAATCATATTTGCAACAAATCCCAAAAATTTTAGTCAAATTGTCGTGAGGTCCCTATAGATTGCATTCTGTTCATTTTAGTCCTCAAATTGTCAAATATAATTTTAGGTGATTCCAAATCAGTCCTAAAATGATTTCTAACATGTACAATACATGAGAATACAAATTGCAACTCAAACCCATAATTTCTTGCAAATTGCCGAGAAGGACCTATGGTTTCCAACTTGTGCAATTTGGTCCAAACTTGTTCAAAACAAGTCAAGATGAAATCCAATCATCACCAAACTTGATATACATCATATATACATCATAACACAACACATATATGAAAAGCCCTAAATTTGGAATGAGTTATGAACCCTAATTTTTCAATTTCACCAAATTGTCCAATTTTACCAAATCTTTAAAATCCAACACTTTAATCCATTCAATACTTCACCAATCTAGCCTCACCACTTTGAAACAACTCTATAACAATTCTAGGTCACCAAGGAGTGGCTTACTAACTCTAAAATGGCAACTTTGATTTTCAAAGAATCAAAAGTAAGCTTTAAAATAAGTTTAAGCTCACGTACATGCATCAATCATTCACACAAGTTCTCAACCAAATAAACACAAACTATAATAGAAGAAAGAACATCAAAGTAACACAAAATGATGCCAAGCATGTTAGAAACAATTTCCATGTTGAAAGCTTTAAAGAAGGACTTACAAAATCCAAGTTTTCAAGCCTTTTTCTCCTTTGGCCTTCAAGCTTTTCTCTCAACTTTCTTTTTATGTTTATTTTGTGTATTTGAACTTTTGAAACCCTAAAAATGAGACAAATAATATATACTTCACAAAAAATTGGCCCTTGGCCGAATTTCAAGTAAAGAAAATATCTAGATATATTCTCAATTTTTGTTTCATTTAATAAGCTTTATCAACTTGTTATCTTTAATCATTACAACTTTAATAACTTTATAACAAGTCAACAAAGGCAACTAAAGTCATTTAAATAAATATCACAACTTAGGATATTTATATTTTTAATTAATTTAATTATTTAACAGTTAAATAATTAAATAATTATTTAAATACAAATATATTAAATATATGTATTATATTTAGATTAAATATCAAATACATATATATTTATGATATTAGTCAAATATCTCAATTTGACAATTAATTCATGTGTATTTGATAAAATCTATCATTAAATACAAATACACAAAAATTAAGAAATGACTATTGGGTCCCTTCACATCTACTTTTGCGTTTAACCTTTAAACGACTTATAAATAATCAGTATTATTTATAAATATTGCCCTAGTGCTCTACGAGTATATTTCATTAGTGAGACTCTCTAGATTCAGGTATATCCGTCACAAAATCCAATTTCATGTCCATAATTTACCCACCTGTAAATTATGATGACCACGGATAAACTAGCTGAATCATACAGGTCGAGGTCATTGCATACGTATAATCCCTCCGTCACAGGTATCCGGATAATCCCAGAGATATAGATGTAAACGTCAAATCTCTATAGGTATTATCCCGTCGATGTTTCTATTAGCAATTTATAAATAACATTCAGAACTGATTTTCGAAGTATACTATGGCCATAGATTTAACTGATTGCTAATCACATATGGACTACCTATGCTCTGTACACAGAACTGACGGATCCTATCTTGACACACACAGGATATCCTGAGGATCGGTCCTGACCCAACGAACATGCGGAGGTCTGATCTAAATAGATCGGTGACGTGACTTCCATCTAAGTGTGAATGATGTCTCATACATCCACGGTGGTATCTCAAGTCGAATGACCACTATGCTACTTAACCCGAGAAGATTCTTATTGATGTTGGTGTACCATCCATTAAGAATCTTCGGTGAGTCGTTAAGTGTTTATCCATTGTAAACACCTACACGTCTATACGAGTCTCCCTAGACTCATGGTTCATTGGGATAAACCATCAGACCAAGTCTCGATATACGACATGTACTGGTCTCAACAGATTTGACTAACCAACCTGTGTTAGTGAATCTTGACCAGGAATAGTGTTTGATAATATATATTTAGCAGTGACACTTCCCAATGTCAATTACAAACTACCTTTGTAACTGTGTACTGCCTTATATATTATTAGACATTTGTCTAATATATACATATCACTAAACCACATTTAGTTTCAATCTAATCGTAATCAGATCGAATACGTAAATAAAAACTGTTGGACAATTATGACCCATAGCATCAGTATTTATACAGAACATGGTGTTGTTGAACAAATTAACTATGTGACAAAGGAGATTACTCTTTTATCATTTGTAATTAGATTACCAAGATACATAAATGATAAAAGTCCATATGATTAGTTCCAGATTAATAAGATATGAGACAGTATTAATCCATTAAGCTTTAATCATTAAAACATCCATAGTCGTAGTATTATCGAGATTAGACATCGATAATGCGGAATAGACTAATATTGCACTTATGCGCGTTGTGGGAGCATAACGGCATAGTTCTCATATATTTAAGTATTGGATACTTATGCAAGTGTGATAGGAGATTGTGTTTACCGATGGTACGGAAACAGCTTCGCTCTGGATAGACCCCTCGGAATTCCATTGGTAGTATGACTATGTGTCTATGGAAGTCCGAATCAGGGTAGGTGTATTTGGTCTTAACCTGAGACTTACATCGCTAATACTTGTGACAATCAATATACTTTGGTTTTGGTAGTCCAGGACTTTAACTGGTTCTGTGTACGCCTTTTCTGGGTATATTGAGAATCGTAGTGTATTGGGTGTGATGTCAAGATGGAAGTATCACTTCAGTCATATGGAGATGATGGTCACGTAGGATAAGGAACTGGTACTCTTGTACGCTGCAGCTATCGGGATAATATGACTAGGTCATGTTTATCCGATTATAGAGACTAGTTACTAGAGATCCGATATATGCTTCATACGAGGTAGACACAATTCCAGCCCCAGTCCTAGCATGTGACATCCGATACTGGATCGTAATACGCAATACTATGTATACTATGCCTGATACAGATTATATATTCCTTTAAGAATATTTCTGGAGAATTGGGTAGGCACGGTGCTTTTCTAGAAGCCAACAATGTCTCGTAAATCGGTAAAAACGTAGTACTAGGTACGTACGTGTTTGGATAGTCCGACGACCGGATTTACTGCCAACATATCCAGGGATCTCAAGGGTCGCTTCCCGAAGATTCACCGATGACGTATGACTCAAACATAATTAATCTGAGATTAATTATAAGAGAGAGAAAATTAATCTAGGACTAATTACGGAGAGATTTTATCTGGGATAAAATTCTATTTAAAGAAAGAGAACGATTAATTTGGAATTAATCGATAAAATAATATATTCGATATATTAAACGAAATTAGATTTCAACGCGGAATTAAAATTAGATTTTAATTCGGGCGAACGAGTTAATTTAGAATTAATTCGCTAGCGACGTGAATAGTAATTTGGCTAGGCAAAATTATTTAATTAAATTTGATTTAATTAGGTCGCAAGGAAAAATTCGTTAATTCGGATTAGCGAACCCGAGCCCAGGAGTGTTTGCGGGCCCAATCAGATTTTGAATCAAGTGGGGCCCATATGTCACATCACAAGTCACATCACTTGTCATTTGACTTACCTTTATGGTGATGGAATTTGGTGGGTGGGTGATGACTTATTTTACACTCCAATTTGTGTAAGAAATGAATGACTAATACAAAACATTTGGTATACCATACTTGATTTTTGAAATCAATTTACAACATTCATTCTCTCTCTTTTCTCACCATGGTCGAATGGCCTTCTCTAATTTTCTCTCTTTTTCCCGTGAGCCTAGGGCTCATTGTTTCTTGATTTTGCTTCAAAATCAAAGATGCTAGCACATCCAAGGATTCATTCAAAGGTGATAGGGAAACCAATCCTTGAGCATGGAATCAACACTCAAAGCTTGGAGCTTGAAGATCACTTCAAAGGGGCTTGGCCGAATGCATGAAAGAGGAAATATTTTGGGTTCAGCGCACCCAAAATCCGATCAAAGTGAGTATTTTCCGCATTCTTACTTTGTTGTATTCACATGTTTCATTGCTTAATTGATCTTGGTTTGACCTAGAAAACCCAACAATGGTACCAGAGCGGTTATTAAGCATGAAATTGAAATTTAGGGTTCTTAACTTTAATTTGGGTATTTTTGATTTGAGCATGTTTTTGTCAAATTGTTTGTTTGAGCATGCTGTTGGATAATATGACCCATAGCGTCACTGTTTGTACAGATCACGGTGTTGTTGTACAAATTAACTATGTGACAAGGAAATTGCACTCTCATCATTTGTGATTAGATCACCATATATGTATAAATGAAGAGAGGTCCATATGATTAGTTCCTGGATTGAGATGATATGAGACAGTATCAGTCCACGAAGGATTAATCATTAATATCCCTAGCCGGAGTATTATCGAGACAGGACATCGATAATGCAGAATAGGCTAGTATTGCACTTGTGCGCGTTGTGAGGGCACACCGGCATAGTTCTCATATATTTAAGTATTGGATACTTATGCAAGTGCGATAGGAGGTCGTGTTTCACCGATGGTACGGGAAACAGCTTCGCTCTGGATAGACCCCTCAGAATCCCATTGGTATTATGACTATGTGTCTATGGGAGGCCGAAATCAAGGTAGGTGTGTATAGTCTTAACTTGAGACTTGCATCGCTAATACTTGCGATAATCGGTAGACTTTGGTCTTGGTGGTACAGGGCTTTAACCGGCTCTGCGTACACCGCTTCTGGGTTTATCAGAGAGTCGTAGTGTATTGGGTGTAATGTCGAGACGGAAGTATCACTTCAGTTATAGTGGAGATGATGTCACGCATGATACGGTATTAGTGCTCTTAAGTGCTGGCCGGCCATCGAGATATTATGACAAGGTCATGTATATCCGATTATAGAGACTAGTTACCAGACATCCAACATGTGCTTCGGACGGGGCAGACACCTATCCAGCCCCAGCCCTAGCACGTGACTATCCGATACTAGGCTGATATACACAATACTACGGTATACTACGCTTGATACAGATCTATATATTCCTGTAAGAATATTTCTGGAGAATTGGGTAGGCATGGCGCTTTGCTAGAGGCCAACCTTGTCTTGTAAATCGGTATAAACGTAGTACGCGATACTTACGTGTTCGGATAGTCCGACGACCGTATTTACTGCCAACATATCCGGAGATCTCATGGGTCGGTTCCTGAAGATTCACCGATGACGTATGACTCACACTTTAATTAATCTGGGATTAATTGGAAGAGAGAGAAAATTAATCTGGGATTAATTCGATGAGAGAGAAAATTAATCTGGGATTAATTGCGGAGATATTTTATCTGGGATAAAATATTAATTAAAGAGAGAGAACGATTAATTTGGAATTAATCGATAAAAATATATTCGATATATTATAAGAAATTGGATTTCGACGCGGAATTAAAATTAGATTTTAATTCGGAACGAATTAATTTAGAATTAATTCGTTAGCGACGTGAATAGTGATTTCGCTAGGCGTAATCATTTAATTACGACGCGACGAAAATTCGTTAATTTGGAATTAACGAACCCGAGAGCCCGAGATTATTGCGAGCGCATTCACATTTCGAATTCGAGTGCGGCACGCAAGTCAAATCGTGCGTCAAATCGCAAGTCACATCAAGCGTCAAATCAAATGTCACTTTGAGTGATGTGACATGTTGTCACTTGATTTGAGTGATTGATGTAAAAGTTTAAAAAGTAACTTTTGCTTTTACTTTTTGACTTTTGGTAAATGGAAGGTTAAAAGAAATGTAAATGGTTTTTAATTAATTTTAGAAAATATAAAAACCTAATTACATTTCTTTTTCTCTCTCTCTCCACTTTTCTCTTTTACGCATCTCTTCCTCTCCCTCTCTTTTCTCTCATTCTCACATACGGCTTTGAGCCATTCTTTTCTTCTGTTTTTGTCGATTGAAAACGAGAAGCAGTGAGATGAAGGTGACGATTTTTGTTGCAAAATCAAGTGCTAGCACACTCTAGGAGGCATACCAAGGTGATAGGGAAGTGTCTTCATTAGCATGGAAAGCTTGAAGCTTGAAGCTTCAATGGAGTCTTCAATGGCCGAACATGGAGGAGGCAAACCAGTCCCCACCGAGCAGTCCACTGCATGAGGAAGCTATTGCCGAGCTTATGGAGGGAGCTTGAAGGCTTGTATTCTTCATTTCATTCATCAAAACCCATCAATGTGAGTATGAATTCCGCCTTACTCCTTTGTGTATTCTATTCGTTTTTATGCATGTTTGTGATCCTTGGGACTTGATTGAATTCCAACAATGGTATCTTGAGCTAATGGTTGCATAAAAACGAATTTGGGTTCTTGAGCAAATTTGGGCCTTTTTGATTTAAGCATGATTTGAATGAATTGTTTGTTTAAGAATGCTTGTATATGATTTAATTAGAGTTATATGTAATCAATTTGAAGAAAAATTGATTGGATTGATTTTCCCCAATTTGCTTATTGTTGGCCAAAACTTTAAATTTGGGTAAACTCAATTTGAGCATCAAATGATTAAATTGTTTAGTATAGTATGCTTGAATGAGGTTGAATTGATGTTGTGCATAATCAATTTCATGAAATTTGGTTGGATCCATTTTTCCCCAAATTTTGGGCATGACAAATTTGGGTAAACTTGATTTTGAGCATGTTTAATGAAATTGGATGATTTAGAATGCTTAAATGTTGTTTAATTGATGATTGATTAGATCAATTTGATGAAAAGTGTTTGGAACAATTTTTCCCCAATTTGCTTGTGATGGCCGAATTTGGCAAGTGCCCTAATGTCTTGTTTTTTGATTTTTTGTTCATTGGATGACTTAGAAATCATTTGGGGATGTTGAATTTGTGTTGATTGGGTTCAATTGGATTGAATTTGATTTGGGCATATTTTTCCCCTTTGGCAGAGACACTTGAAGCATGAAATTGGGTTTGATTTTGATCAAATTATGTTGGACATGATTAATTGATGATAAGCATGATTAATTGGACATATTTGATGTTTTGGAAACTTTGATTTGGGTAATTAATAATGCTATGCACTTTGTTTAATTGAATGGTAAATTGGATTTTGTAATTTAATTAAATGGGCCTTAAAATTGGATTTGGGCTTTTTAAGTTGTTATTGGGTTTATTGGACTTTGTTGTACAAAGTTGGTTTAGGCCAAAATTGGTTGGATCCAATTAGGCCCAAAACCGCTTCCAAAAGGCCCAAATGCGACTAATAAACCTTTAACGTTTAATTGGGCCTAATGGGCCTAAATTAATTTATGGGCTTATGGGGTAACTCCCGGATTGGACTTTGGTTGCGGGTTTGACCCGAGTTGACCAAAAGTCCACGCCTCAAGAAATTAATTAAAAGCCCATTGGACTTTAATTAAATTAATATTGGATATTAATCGGGCTTTGAGACCCGTAACGATTAATTTGGAATTTAAGTCATAAAGGTTTATTTTATAAAGTGTAATATTTAATTTGGAATTAAATAACGAATTAGAATTAAATACGTATTAAATTGGAGTTTCATGTAGTAATTTAATTTAATTTAATTCGAATCGACGTTTGAGTCGTGTTCGCAATACGAGTTTGACTCGAACAAAATCAAATCTTTGTTTGAACATTGGATGATCACTAATTATCAAGATTAATTAATTTGATTAGATTGATTGATACATGCTTGTATGAATACATGGTTGTGATGTTTGAATAATGTATATCGGATGGATATTAGCCGGGTGGGGCGATTTTGGAAATTGTAATAAATTTGATTTATTAATTGGACCTGCGTGTCCAGCCTTATCTCCTATTCTTTGTATTCTCTTCTCACCTATTCCCCTCTATGTATATGAGGTTTCTTTAGAAGTGTAGTGTAACGGGTAGAAGAAATATTTGTGCTAGCGGGAGAGAGAAAGTGAGAGATTTGATCTAGGATCAATGTAAAGTATCCATCCGCATATCATTATTATTTTATCATATGCGCTTTATTATGTGTTTAGATGCATGTTTAAGGGTGTGTGATGATGAGACCTTAACAAAGATAATAAATTGTAGCCAATTGCACGCGAAAAACCTCATAAAATATCAAGTTTTTTTCCTTCCATTGAGTGATTCTTACTCAAGATCCGAGATTGGAAGGGGTTGTTGGCCAAAGTCAAGCCCTTGTCCGTCAAAGATGTGTTTTAATCACATGAGGCTTTGTTCCATATCGTGTTGTCGTGTCCAAGTTGTGGTTTGTTGGCCAAAGTCAAGACCACTTCTTGTCCATTGACATTGATTACGAAGCTTCCATGTCAATGGGTCCGCGCTTGACTGGGATCACTAGGTTTGTTGTGCCAAAGCCAAGGCCTAGTTGATTCAGAGGAAAAAGGTTAGGGTATACATTCGATGTATAGGCATATATAAGATATATGTTTGGGACTGGATGTCCACCTACTGGATCTAGGAGTTGGATGAGATCCAATTGATCTTAGAGATCTACCTAGTTATTATCATACAATTTGTTGGCCAAAGTCAAGATTGTGTGATATTTAACGGGATCCTAGCCCACTAGGAAACATGGTTTCCCGAGTACTCGACATAGGGTTAGAGGCTCGACGAAAAATAGTGGGAGGCAAGAATTGAATTTGCAATACTCGTTCAATTACTCGCCATACGCGCGCTCATTTAAATTATTTCGTCATTAGATTAAATGTTAGTTGGACTAATATTTAAATTGTTGTTTTAATAAACAGTTGGACTGTATTATACTTGATTATATATAATTGGATTATATTAATCAATATATTTGAATTAATTAATTTCAGTTTATAGTTGATTTTATAATTGGATTATAGTAATCAATGTAATTGAGGTTAATTAATTTGGATTATATTTGATTATATAGTTGGACTATTATAATCATTATAATATATATAGTACCACTAATCGTTGATTAAATAGTTGGACTATTGTAATCAAGATAAAATTGAAAAGTTGGATATTTAAAATATAATATGGGATTGAAATATTTTAAATGATTTAATTTTCAAATTGGGAATAAATAATTGGTTAATTTATTTGATAAAATAACTTATTATACCTTAAGCCCAAAATTAAGCAAAATAAGTAGAGCATAAAATCTTTGGAAGATTTATGTGATGATGACTTTAATGCTTAATTTTATATACTTGTCATAAATCTAATTTTAGATTTAAGAAGTATTAAAATTGTAATTTATAATTCTTGGAGAATTAATTGAATATTCTAGAGGAGATAAAGTCAAAGTTTGCAATTGGGCATGTAGCACGAGGTGCAAATCGTTTCGATATTCTAAAAACCCAAGGCTTGGCCTAAGGTTTCTGAAATATTGAAAAGGATAATAAACATATCCCAAATTGACTACCATTTGGATATGGCAGATACGAAGGAATTAAAGAAAGGGCAAGGCTCTTACTTTGAAAATGTTTGTCTTAGTTATGTTCACAGCTAGTATTGAAATTAGATTTTAAATACTAAGTGTGGTACATAAAATATATGTATTGATGTTCAGAATCTGCTTTGAGCAGGATACTGACTTCAAGCTGAGATTGCTCTGCGAATCGGAAACGGGACGAAAGTCACTGTTTCGACCGTAGATACCTAGTTTAGGAACTACCCTTTGGTGTGTACTTAAATTAGGAACTGTTATAGTGTAACTAGTCTGACTAGAGACATTATCTCTATATCAGTGTTTAACCGTTGCGGATAAACCTTTATATTCTAGAACACTAAAGTGTTTTATTATATAAGATGATACTGAGATAAACACATTAGATGTGAATAACAGAATTTATATTTTGAATATAATTAAAATCTCAAACATATAAATTGACAAATAAATAGCTCACTTGATTTGATCAATAGAGACTTATTTGTGGCATTGTTGTCTGGGACACAATTATACAAGACTCGTATCCCACTTTTGAAGAGTGGATACTAGGACTGATTTGACTATTCAAATAAGGTCTGCGAATCTAGTTTATTAGGTAAAGTACCTAACTACTATTTATTAGTAATAGTAAAAGGGGCCACCGATCTGTTAGCCCTATTCATGGTGAAGTTAGTGGGCCCATATCTAGCTAGGCTAGATGTGAACATGGATATTTCGTGACCTTAACGGATGTGGCATCACGTTATGGTTATGTGTTTTCTTTTAAAAACACAAATCAGAAACTTTTAGAGTTTCGACACGAAATAGACAAACAGATCGGCTATAGTATTATACCGTGACGGTAAGACCGTAATGGAAAATACTTAAGCAATAAGTTTCTTATATAATTGAAAGAGTATAGTATTCTTTCAAATGAGGACTCCTCCCGGAACACGTCAAAGTGACGGTGTGTCCGAACGGATTAACCGAATCATGTTAGACATGATAAGGCTAATCATGAGTCGCTCTGAGCTACTATTTCCTTCAACGGATAAGTTTTAACAGTGCAATAACTTATTTAGAATAAAGTTCCATAATAATCTGTTTGACAGATTACATATTAGATATGAACGGGAAAGAAACCGGGTTTCTCATTCCTGACTATTTGGGATGCTAGGCATATGTTTGGATAATACCAAACTAAGGACCCAAATTGGATAAGTGCCAATATAGGTTATCCTAAGGGAAACCATAAGTATAGTACTTATAAATCTCACATGAGAACAATGTGATTGTTGCTCACCATGCGGTTTTTCCTGAGAGGAATACCGATATGCAGTGGTCAGTGGGAGGATAGTGATACTCGATGAAAATCGGAGTAATACTGTTCAAGGCACGAAGTCCTTAATGGAACATAAATTTCATCTATGATGAATCTATACCATTAATCTTCGAGTACACAAGAACCGCGTAGATCAGAGAGAGTCAGAAAACGACCTAGGGTATGGTTTCTGATCTAACCTCATAAAGATGTCAATCTTATGAAGGTATATCCCCGACTACGTTTTGAGAAGTGATACGAGGTATCGACTCCCTATTATGGCAAAGTGCCATGAATCCGAAATGGATTCCATGTATAACAACTATTTTGGATACTAGTTGTTGTACCACAAGGCATTGTGCCTATTAGTACATTAAACGACTTCAAGGAAGACATACATGAATGGCAACATACCAACGTACAAAGCCGGGCTTTTGACGGAAAGGTATCGTTATCAACATTGTGTTAATAACGGTTCAACCTTTTACCTGTTGCCATGGTAAATCCATTTTGAAGATGCTTGTTGATAACTGCATATTTCATTTATGAAATGTGTCAGTTACAGATCAAAATCGCTTTCCTGAAAAGGAAACCTTTTGGAGGATGCTTACAACATCCTGACGATTTTGTATAACCGACAAACAAGGTTTGCAGGTTATTCGATCCATGTTTGGATTGAAACAAGCATAAGGTTATTGGAACTGACGTTTTGATATAATCATAATGGTTTATGATTTGACTCAAAACGAAATAATTCTTGTGTATAAAGGAGGTTAGTGGGAGAGCACTGATAATGAAATTCCTATAAAACAATCGGTGAAAGCTTGGCTTTCATAAGAAATTCTCCGTGGAATTCTGGGGAGTAACAACCTTTATTCAAGGAATAAAGATCTACAGGGATAGATTTGGAGTTGTTAACACTCTCTGGAAATTGTACATTTAAAATGTTTTGTATTGGTGTCTCATACGCTTTGAGCATATGGAGTCACAATCGGGACAATCCAAGTGATAGTCATTGGATTGAAGTTAAGGACATCTATTAGTATCTTAGAAAACTAAAGATGTTGTCTTAAACTATGGAGATGGAGAACTTGAAGTGACTAGGATCACTGCTGTAAGTTTCCAAACCGGTAATACTACGGTACTATAAAGTTTGAATAACGGGACAGTAAGCTGGAAATATTCCGAGCAAGATAACTGTTGCCGAATTAACAACAAATGCGGATTATTGCTGCAGCTGAGGCAGCAATAGAAGCCATTTGGATCGATAATAAATCTAATTAGATTAGATATAGTTCTGTTAGAAGCTGAGCTAGGCATCAACATAGGCTAAAGAATTAATGGTCTCATCGACGATCCAGATATATACTTCTATATTTATCTGATTCGTTCGGATCATACATCGTGGCGATGTGATGATCGTATAAATCGCGTCAAAAGATAATTACGCAAATCCGCTGACGAAACCCTTTCCTCAGCAATTTGAGCGAACCGTACATAGTTCGGGTGTTAGACACTCGAGTGACTGGCTATGTGCCAAGTGGGAGATTGTTGGATAATATGACCCATAGCGTCACTGTTTGTACAGATCACGGTGTTGTTGTACAAATTATCTATGTGACAAGGAAATTGCACTCTCATCATTTGTGATTAGATCACCATATATGTATAAATGAAGAGAGGTCCATATGATTAGTTCCTGGATGAGATGATATGAGACAGTATCAGTCCACGAAGGATTAATCATTAAATATCCCTAGCCGGAGTATTATCGAGACAGGACATCGATAATGCGGAATAGGCTAGTATTGCACTTGTGCGCGTTGTGAGGGCACACCGGGCAGGCATAGTTCTCATATATTTAAGTATTGGATACTTATGCAAGTGCGATAGGAGGTCGTGGTTTCACCGATAGTACGGGAAACAGCTTCGCTCTGGATAGACCCCTCGGAATCCCATTGGTATTATGACTATGTGTCTATGGGAGGCCGAAATCAAGGTAGGTGTGTATAGTCTTAACCTGAGACTTGCATCGCTAATACTTGCGATAATCGGTAGACTTTGGTCTTGGTGGTACAGGGCTTTAACCGGCTCTGCGTACGCCACTTCTGGGTTTATCAGAGAGTCGTAGTGTATTGGGTGTGATGTCGAGACGGAAGTATCACTTCAGTTATAGTGGAGATGATGTCACGCAGGATACGGTATTAGTGCTCTTAAGTGCTGGCCGGCCATCGAGATATTATGACAAGGTCATGTATATCCGATTATAGAGACTAGTTACCAGACATCCGACATGTGCTTCGGACGGGGCAGACACTTATCCAGCCCCAGCCCTAGCACGTGACTATCCGATACTGGGCTGATATACACAATAATACGGTATACTACTACGCTTGATACAGATCTATATATTCCTGTAAGAATATTTCTGGAGAATTGGGTAGGCATGGTGCTTTGCTAGAGGCCAACCTTGTCTTGTAAATCGGTATAAACGTAGTACGCGATACTCTTACGTGTTCGGATAGTCCGACACCGTATTTATTACTGCCAACATATCCGGAGATCTCATGGGTCGGTTCCTGAATATTCACCGATGACGTATGACTCGCACTTTAATTAATCTGGGATTAATTGGAAGAGAGAGAAAATTAATCTGGGATTAATTCTAGGAGAGAGAAAATTAATCTGGGATTAATTGCGGAGAATTTTATCTGGGATAAAATATTAATTAAAGAGAGAGAACGATTAATTTGGAATTAATCGATAAAATAATATATTCGATATATTATAAGAAATTGGATTTCGACGCGGAATTAAAATTAGATTTTAATTCGGGCGAACGAATTAATTTAGAATTAATTCGTTAGCGACGTGAATAGTGATTTCGCTAGGCGTAATCATTTAATTACGACGCGACGGAAAATTCGTTAATTTGGAATTAACGAACCCGAGCCCGAGATTATTTGCGATCGCATTCACATTTCGAATTCGAGTGCGGCACGCAAGTCAAATCGTGTGTCAAATCGCAAGTCAACATCAAGCGTCAAATCAAATGTCACTTTGAGTGATGTGACATGTTGTCACTTGATTTGAGTGATTGATGTAAAAGTTTAAAAAGCAACTTTTGCTTTTACTTTTTGACTTTTGGTAAATGGAAAGTTAAAAGAATGTAAATGGTTTTTAATTAATTTTAGAAAATATAAAAACCTAATTACATTTCTTTTTCTCTCTCTCTCCACTTTTCTCTTTTACGCATCTCTTCCTCTCCCTCTCTTTTCTCTCATTCTCACATACGGCTTTGAGCCATTCTTTTCTTCTGTTTTTGTCGATTGAAAACGAGAAGTAGTGAGATGAAGGTGACGATTTTTGTTGCAAAATCAAGTGCTAGCACACTCTATGAGGCATACCAAGGTGATAGGGAAGTGTCTTCATGAGCATGGAAAGCTTGAAGCTTGAAGCTTCAATGGAGTCTTCAATGGCCGAACATGGAGGAGGCAAACCAGTCCCCAACCGAGCAGTCCACTGCATGAGGAAGCTATTGCTGAGTATGAATTCCGCCTTACTCCTTTGTGTATTCTATTCGTTTTTATGCATGTTTGTGATCCTTGGGACTTGATTGAATTCCAACACATGCTTACAATATGTTAACTTTGAGTTGTGCATGATCAATTTGAAGAAAAATTAATTGGATTAATTTTCCCCAAATTTTATGGCTTGGCCGAAAGTATTAGAACCCTAGCTCTTGGTGATTTTTGAATTTTAGACAATTGGATGTGTTTAAAATGCATGAGATATATTAGTTTGTGATTTAATTGGATTGAAATCAAAAGTGATATAAAAATCTCCAAATTGCCGAGAGCCTTAGGAAGCATGTTGGGATTGATTTTGCTTCAATTTATGTTGGACATAAATTGGTATTTTGGAAATGTTGATTTAAATAATTAATTATAGCTAATACACTTTAATTGATTAAATTATGATATTTGGAATATTGGAATTTAATTAGTTGGGCTAAATTTGGAATTGGGCTACTAAAATATTGTATTTGGGCTTAATGGGCTTGGTTGGGTCAAGTTTGGTTTAGGTTAATTGGTTGGATCCAATTGGGCGTAAAACCATTTCCATAAAGTCCAAATATAATAAAATGGGCCCTTAAAATTTTGATTGGGCCTAAATTGATTTTTGGCAAATGGTGATTCCTTGTTGGGCTTTGGTTGCCAAAGTCCATGCCTTATAAACTAATTAAAAGCCCATTGGACTTTAATTAAATTGACATTGGATGTTAATTGGGTTTTGAGACCCGTAATGATTAGATTTAGAATCTAAGTCGCAAAGGCTCATTAATAAAGTGTAATTATTTAATTTGGAATTAAATAAAGAATTAGTATTGAATACAAATTAAATGGGATTTAATGTTGTAGTTTGATATAATTCAAGAATTCATACTTTGAGTACTTATTCTTAAACGAGTTGGACTCCCGCAAATCAAATCATTGTTTGAACATTGGATGGTCATTAATTAAAGATTAATTAATTGGATTAGATTGATTGATAACATGCTTTGTGTGAATACATGGATGTGATGTATGAATAATGTATATTGGATGGATATTAGATGGGTGAGGGCAATTTTGGAAATTATTATAATAAATTTAGAATTTGTTAAATTAGACCTGCGTGTCCAGTCTATTACCTCCTGACTCTTTGTATTTCTCTTCTCACCTATTTCCCTCAATGTAAATGAGGTTTTTTTAGAAGTGTTATGTAATTGGGTAGAAGTAAGAATTGTGCTAGCCGGGAGAGAGGAAAGGGAGAGATTTGTTCTAGGAACAAAATGTTTTAAATATCCATTCGCATATCATTATTAATCTATTTACCGCGCCTTATTATACTTTTAGAATGCATGCTTAAGGGTGTAGGATGAGACCTAATAAAAGATAATTAATTGGTTGCCAATTATGCGAAAAACCCTCAACAAATATTAAGCGTTTTTCCTTCCATTAAGTGATTCATTCTCAAGATCCAAGATTGGCACTGGTTTGTTGGCCAAAGTCAAGACATTTGTCCATCGCGGATGTGTTTGAATCATGAAGGCTTTGTTCCATATCGCATGTCTTGTCCAAGTTGTGATTTGTTGGCCAAAGTCAAGATCACTTCTTGTCCATCGACATCGATTACGAAGCTTTCTAAGGTCAATGGGTCCCGTTTAACTGGAATCATTAGGCTTGTTGTGCCAAAGCCAAGGCTTAGTTGATTCAGAGGAAAAAAAGGTTAGGGAATATATTGTATATATTGGCATATATTAGATATTTGTTTCGGACTTGGATGTCCACCTACTGGATATAGGAATTGGATGAGATCCAATTGATCTTAGAGATCTACCTAGTTAAATATCATACAGCTTGTTGGCCAAAGTCAAGGTTGTGTGTTATTTAACGGGATCCTAGCCTACTAGGAAACTATATTTCCCGAGTACTCAACAGAGGGTTAGAGGCTCACCGAAAAATAGTGGGAGGCAAGTATTAAATTTGCAATTTCGTTTAGATACTTGCCAATACGCACTCATTTCATTTTTCGTCATTATTAATTTAAATATATATTAGTTGGACTAATATTTAAATGTTGTTTTAATTAAATAGTTGGACTGTATTCAAAATATTTCAATTTATAGTTGATTATATAATTGGATTATAGTAATCAATATATTTGAATTAAGAAATCAAATTATAGTTGATTATATAGTTAGACTATAGTAATCATTATAATCAATAGTACCGAAATCGTTGATTGGATAGTTGGACTATTGGAATCAAGATTACTGAAAGATTAGCGTTAGAAACATAATCCTGGGTGAAAATGTCTTTAAGCAGCTTTAATTTTCAAAATGGGAATAAAACCTCAGGATAGTCTTGAGAACTGAGTAGTTACTTTATTTGATAGAGCAACCTTTTGGGCCTAAGCCAGGAGTTGAGCAAATAATAGAACATGATCTTTGGAAGATTCATGTGACTACCGGATTACTGCCAACATATCCAGGGATCTCATGGGTCGCTTCCCGAAGATTCACCGATGACGTATGACTCGAACATAATTAATCTGGGATTAATTATAAGAGAGAGAAAATAATCTAGGATTAATTACGGAGAGATTTTATCTGGGATAAAATCTCTATTTAAAGAGAGAGAACGATTAATTTGGAATTAATCGATAAAATAATATATTCGATATATTAAACGAAATTAGATTTCGACGCGGAATTAAAATTAGATTTTATTTCGGGCGAACGAGTTAATTTAGAATTAATTCGCTAGCGACGTGAATAGTAATTTTGCTAGGCAAAATTATTTAATTAAATTTGATTTAATTACGTCGCAACGAAAAATTCGTTAATTCGGAATTAGTGAACCCGAGCCTAGGAGTGTTTGCGGGCCCACTCGGATTTTGAATCAAGTGGGGCCCACATGTCACATCACAAGTCACATCACTTGTCATTCGACTTACCTTTATGGTGATGGAATTTGGTGGGTGGGTGATGACTTGTTTTACACTCCAATTTGTGTAAGAAATGAATGACTAATACAAAACATTTGGTATATCATTACTTGATTTTTGAAATCAATTTACAACATTCATTCTCTCTCTTTTCTCACCATGGTCGAATGGCCTTCTCCAATTTTCTCTCTTTTTGCCGTGAGCCTAGGGCTCATTGTTTCTTGATTTTGCTTCAAAATCAAAGATGCTAGCACATCCAAGGAGTCATTCAAAGGTGATAGGGAAACCAATCCTTGAGCATGGAATCAACACTCAAAGCTTGGAGCTTGAAGATCACTTCAAAATGGCTTGGCCGAATGCATCAATGAGGAAAAATTTTGTGTTCAACGCATCCAAAATCCGATCAAAGTGAGTATTTTCCGCATTCTTACTTTGTTGTATTCACATGTGTCATTGCTTAATTGATCTTGGTTTGACCTAGAAAACCCAACAAAAACAAGAGGTGCAACCATAAATAAGTAATATTATGGAAAAAAAGGATGTTCATATTCATGAATCATACATAAATACGGTCCGGATTGGCGCTCTGAGCACCAACCCCAACAATTTCTCCCACTTGCTCTTGTGCCAATCCATGGTATCATATACACATCTCAATGTGTATGGTATGCACATGGCCCTCAAAAGCTCACCCAGTACTCAAGAGGTAGGTAATAAGAAGCAGGTCCGCTATGACATATTGAGTTTGTCAAACAAACTCCATTGTTTCCCATAGCCAATATCTTTCATATTTTGTAGAATCTAAATTATACATATATATGAATCATACACTACATCAGTATTGTGCTACAGCTACTGAGTTGTCCAAGTATTCAGGGATCAAATCCAAAAAACTATGTGGACAACCGCAAGCACAACACCAATATAAAACTTCTAATTTATAAGGTCACTATGCAACTTCATAAGTCAATACTTCATAAGTTGCATCTAATTCCACTAAATAGTAGAATCCTTCGTGACACTCCCACTGCATCTTTTGTGACTCTTTATGATGTAGACTGTCTAACGTCATAATTAGTCTCAAAACTAATATGACCCTAATGGTTGTAGACTGTATTCTCCATGAATTATAAACTCGTTCTTAATATCTCAAAGATCACAAAGAATGTGAAGGCAGGCAAGGCTCCGGCTTCATGTATGTTTGTTATTGAAATAAACATGTCTACTTCTAATTTTAAAAATTGGATTTTTGATTCTGGTCGTGGTACTCATATATGTACTGATGTGCAGGATCTGCAGATTAGCAGGAGACTGGCTTCATGAGAGATCGACCTCCGAGTTGGAAATGGGACTAAAGTCGCCATTTTTGCTATTGGGTCCTACATTTTGGAACTGGACTCGGGGCATGTACTTAATTTATCAAATTGATATTATGTACCTAGTTTTACTAGAAACATTATATATGTATCTCGCTTAACCCAATGTGGGTATACTTTTGTATTCAGAAACACATGGTGTTTTGTTTATAAAAATGATTTTGAGATATGCAGTGCTGATGTTAATAATGATCTTTATATTTTGAATATAAATCAATCTCAAACATATAACATGACAAACAAAAGGCTTAAATTAAGTAACAAAGATGAAACTTATATGTGGCATTATCGTCTGGGACATATTAACAAGACTCGTATATCCACACCTTCGAAAAGTAGATACCTGGACGGATTTGATCCAAATTCATATGACGTCTACGAATCATATTTATTAGGCAAAATGTCTAAAACACCTTTTAGCGGTAAATGTGCACGTGCCACCGAACTGTTAGCCCTAGTTCATAGTGATGTATGTGGGCCCATGTATAGCTAGGCTAGAGGTGGATATGAATACTTCGTAACCTTTATAGATGATGCATCGCGTTATGGTTATGTGTATCTTATGAGACACAAGTCAGAAACCTTTGAGAAATTCAAAGAGTTTCGACACGAAGTAGAAAAACAGACCGGTAAAAATATTAAAACATTACGGTCGGACCGTGGTGGAGAATACTTGAGCAATGAGTTTCTTGATTACTTGAAAGAGTATGATATTCTTTCACAGTGGATTCCTCCCGGAACACCTCAATTAAACTGTGTGTCCGAACGGAGAAACCGAACTTTTTTAGACATGGTAAGGTCTATGATGAGTCGCACAAAGCTACCAATTTCCTTCTGGGGATATGCATTGAACAGTACAATACTTATTTTGAATAAGGTTCCGTCAAAGTCTGTTCAACAGACTCCATATGAAATATGGACAGGAAAGAAACTGGGTTTCTCATTCCTGAAGATTTGGGGAAGTTGGGCATACGTTAAATGTTTGGATGGTACCAAACTTGAACCCAAATTGGATAAGTGCCTATTTGTAGGTTATCCTAGGGAAACCAAAGGATATTACTTCTACCGCCCACAAGAGAACAAGGTATTTGTTGCTCTACATGCGGTTTTCCTCCAAAAGGAATTCCTAAATGCAGTGGTAAGTGGGAGGAAAGTAGAACTCGATGAAAATCATAGTGATACTGCTCTTGGCACCGATTCCTTATCGGAACACAAACAGTTCATCAGGGATGAGACTGTACCACAATCTTCTAATACACAAGAACCGCGTATGTCAGAGAAAGTCAGAAAATAACCTGAGAGGTATGGGTTTCTTATCTCACCTCACGTAGATATTAATCTTATTGAGGATAATGAGCCGGCTACGTATGAGGAATCGATACATGATATCAACTCTACTTTATGGCAAGAAGCCATGAAGTCCGATATGGATTCCATGTATACCAACCAAGTTTGGACACTGGTTGATGCATCAGAAGGCGTAAAGCCTATTGGTTGTAAATGGGTCTTCAAGAAGAAGACGAACATGGATAGCAATATACAAAAGTACAAAGCTAGGATTGTAGCGAAAGGGTATCGTCAACGACATGGTGTCGATTACGATGAAACGTTTTCACCTATTTCCATGATTAAATCCATTCGAATAATGCTTGCTATTGTTGCATATTTCGATTATGAAATATGGCAGATGGACGTAAAAACCACTTCCTTAACGGAAACCTTTTGGAGGATGTTATATACAACAGCCTGACGGTTTTGTCGTACAAAAACATGCAAACAAGGTTTGCAAGTTAAATCGATCCATTTATGGATTGAAGCAAGCATCTCGTTCTTGGAACCAACATTTTGATGAGATCATAACATAATATGATTTCGTTCAAAACGAGGATGATCCTTGTGTATATAAGAAGGTTAGTGGGAGTGCACTGAAATTCATTGTCCTTTACGTTGATAATGTATTGCTTATTGGCAATGACATTCCCATGCTACAATCGGTGAAAGCTTGGCTTTCATTAAAATTCTCCATGAAAGATCTGTGAGAAGCAGCTTTTATTCTGGGAATAAGGATCTACCGGGATAGATCTAGAAAGATGCTTGGACTCTCTCAGAGCTCGTATATCGACAAAGTGTTGAAGAGATTCAACATGGATCAGTCTAAGAGGGGACTGTTGCCAGTGTCATATGGCGTCTCTCTATCTAAGTAAATGTGTCCTAAAACTCAAGATGAAAGAGACAACATGAGTCGGATCCCGTTCGTTTCTGCAGTAAGATCGATCATGTATGCCATGATATATACGCGACCTGATGTCTCGTATACTTTGAGGATGTGTAGTCGCTATCAGGCCGATCCAGGTGATGGTCACTGGGTTGCAGTTAAGAACATCCTTAAGTATCTTAGATGAACTAAGGATGTTTTCTTAGTATATGGAGATGGAGAACTTGAGGTAACTGGGTTTACCGATGCCAATTTCCAAACCGATAAAGACGACTGTAAGTCACAATTCGGGTATATATTTTGTTTGAACAACGGAGCAGTGAGCTAGAAATCTTCTAAGCAAGAGATTATTTTCGATTCAACAACAGAAGCAGAATGTATCACTGCAGCTTAGGCAGTAAAAGATGCAGTTTGGATCCGTAAATTCCTAATTGGATTAGGAGTAGTTCCGTTAGCAGCTGAGCCTGTTCCTTTGTAATGTGACAATAACGGGGCTGTAGTGCAGGCTAGGGAACCGTAGTCTCATCAACGATCCAAGAATGTACTTTGACGTTTTCATCTAATTCGTGAGATCATACATCGTGGCGATGTGAAGATCGAAAAGGTCGCATCTGATGACAACATTGTAGATCCACTGACGAAGGCTATTTCTCAGTAAAAGTTTGAGCGACATGTACATAGTTCAGGTATTAGATACTTGAGTGATTGGATATAGGCCAAGTGGGAGATTGTTGTACAATTATGACCCATAGCATCACTATTTGTAAGAGACATTGTGGTTTTTGTACAAATTAACTATGTGACAAAAGAAATTGCTATTTTATCATTTTGTAATTAGATTACTTGAATATATAAATTATAAAAGTCCTTATGATTAGTTCCGGATTAATAAGATATGAGAAAATATCAATCCATGAAAGGTTTAATC
Source organism: Zanthoxylum bungeanum (assembly GCA_019454045.1). NCBI lineage: Eukaryota > Viridiplantae > Streptophyta > Magnoliopsida > Sapindales > Rutaceae > Zanthoxylum > Zanthoxylum bungeanum. Next base: position 53,978 of record SKCR01023591.1, read on the forward strand.
ATTAAATATATGTAGTCGTAGTATTATCGAGACTGGACATCAAGAATGCGGAATAGGCTAGTATTACACTTTTGTGCATTATGGAAGTGTAACGATATAGTTCTCATATATTTGGGTATTGGATACTCATGCAAGTGTAATAGGTGGTTGTGTTTACTGATGGTACGGGAACAACTTCGCTCTAAATAAACCAATCAGAATCCCATTGGTAGTATGACTATGTGTCTATGGGAATCCGAATCAAGGTAGGTGTATTTGGTCTTAACCTGAGACTTGCATTGCTAATACTTGCTAAAATCAGTATGCTTTGGTTTTGGTCGTCCGGGACTTTAACAGGTTCTGTGTACGCCTCTTCTGGGTTTATTGAGAATCGTAGTGTATTGGGTGTGATGTCAAGATGGAAGTGTCACTTCATTCATATGGAGATGATGATCATGTAGGGATACAGAACGTGTACTCTAATATGTTGCAACTATCGGGATAATATGATAATGTCATGATTATCCGATTAAATAGACTAGATGTTAGTGATCTGATATATGCTTCGTATATGGCAGAATCAATTCCAACCCCAGGCCTAACATGTGACATCTGATAGTGGATCGTAATACGTAATACTCATTATACTACGCCTGGTATAGATTATGTATTCCTTAAAATAATATTCCTGGAGAATTGGGTAGGCACGGTGCTTTGCTAGAAGCCAACCATGTCTTGTAAATCGGTAAGAATGTGGTACGGGGTACGCACGTGTTCGGATAGTTCGACGACCGGATTTACTGCCAACATATCCAGGAATCTCAATGGGTGCTTCCCAACGATTCACCGATGACGTTTGACTCGAACAGAATTAATCTAGGATTAATTATAAGAGAGAGAAAATTAATCTGGGATTAATTACGGTAAGAATTTATCTGGGATAAAATTCGATTAGAAGAGAGAGAACGATCAATTTGGAATTAATCGATTAAATAATATATTCGATATATTAATTAAAATTAGATTTCAAAGCAGAATTAAAATTGGATTTTAATTCGGGCAAATGAATTAATTTAGAATTAATTCGTAAGCGACTTTAAAAATAATGTAGCAACGGTAAATTCATTAATTCAGAATTAAACGAACCCAGGCCCGAGCGAAGTTGCGTGTTGGATTGTTCGACGTAAATTCAGAATTTACAAGTGGTGGGACCCACTTGACTTACATCACACTTTTGACATGTGATGGAAGTTGTTAAGGTTGAGTGTAAATCTTGCATTTCTTGGTTTTTACTCAACCAAAGTCCAACACACTTTATATTTCATTTTAAATGACTTATACCAACTTTGAGTTTTGGTTTTTGGTAATTGATTTTAGAAATCATTTACACCACACAAAAAATCACTCTCTCTCTCCATTTCCCTCCATTGCCGAGAGCTTCACTCTCTCCCTTTGAGATTTTGTTTCAAAATTTCTTCAAGCTAGCACTATCAAGGAGTCATTCAAGGTGATAGGGAAACTACTCCCTAGAGTTTGGAACACAAAGAAAAGGCTTGGAGCTCTTCTTCTTCATCAAAAGTTTTGAACTTTCCACATCCAACGAATCCGATCAATGTAAGTTTTTCCGCAACTTCTTTGATTATTCACACATCATTACATGTTAGAAGATCATTGGCATGTTCTAGAAACCCAACATCGGGAATGAAGCTCAGGGGTCTGTAGGCACAACATTTTTGCATATAAGTCCCTATGATGAGTCTCATTTGGAGACACTACCTTTTAAGTCACGGAAGTCGCGGGAAACGGAAGTCGGAATAGGAAATTCAGAATAAGCATGTCATCAGATTCATTTCACAAGTTCATTGTTTTTCGTTCGTGCTGCGTTCATTACCATGTTTGAACGTCAAGCAGATTGCGAGCGTTCGTGTAGCGTTCGAATAGGCGTTCGAACGGTGTCGGTATTTCTGGTTTTGTTGCTAGCCTCACACCCAAGCCCAATTAGCCCACCAAAGCCCATAAAACACATCCAAATTAATAAAAACACATATTTAACACATGGTGAATTAAATAAAATCTAAAAATCACATATCAAATTAAAAAAATATCAAATAAAATCATGCCTAATTAAAATCAATCAAGAATATTATATACCAAACTAAATAAATTGTATGCCTAATCAAAATAAATTAAATATATTAACTTCCTAATTAACCAAATCTTGTCCTTCAATCAAATCTTTGGTTTTCCTTATTCAAACTAAATCAAATCCCTTCCTTGTCAAGCAAGGATTCACCCATCACCTTTGCCTATAAAAATAAAGCTATTCCAATCCTTGAAGTCTCACGAACTTACGGACATACAGTAAAAAAAGCCCTCACTCTCACGCATACACAGCAAACAAAAAGCTCTCTCAATTCACGCCATATACAAGAAAAATCACAGCCCTTAAACACTCTCCATAACCGAAAATAGAAACCCCCTAAACACCCTTTCATTAGAAAAATCACTGCCCTAAACACTATCCACCCACGCCAACAAACCACCTAAAACAGTAACTAAAAAAAACTACACCCTAAACCTTCAAAAACATCCAAAAAAATAGCCTAAAACACCAAAATAGTGGCCGAAATACAATAGCAAAACAGCAGCGAAACTGAGGGAAAACAGCAGCCCGAACAGTGATGCAGCGAAGGGAAACATTGACCTGAGGGCACCTTTCTCATTAGTTTATATTCATCTTTTAAATGTTTATTGAATTTTATTCGCATGAGAGTCATTGCATAATATGTGTTGTGGCCCTTGAATCAATGAAAATGTGTCACCTCTTGTGGTATATAGGATGGAAACCCGGACATAAATTTCATAGCCGATTCCGAATAGACGGTAGTATGATCTGTACTTGTGATACAACTCCACGTACACTTGAGTATACAACACATATTTTATTTCATGTTATTTTGATTTGTTTATTATCGTTATTTATTTTCTGCATGTTATTCGTTTGAGTAATGATGAGGTAAAGCGCATGGGCTTAGTAAGTGCGATTAAAGGTCCTCTATTTTGAGGGGTTAAAATCCTTTACCACGATGCTTTGCCGCCCCAGATGACGTATATTCGGTTGAATGTGAGATGTGTTCCATCGGGTATACGAAGTCCGATATTGTTGTTCTTTATTTCTTATATCCATTGTGTTATTAGCGCATGGGCTTAGTAAGTGCGATTAAAGGTCCTCTATTTCGAGGGGTTAAAATCCTTTACCACGATACTTCGCCGCGCCGGATGATGTATATTCGATTGAATGTGAGATGTGTTCAATCAGGTATGCGAAGTATGATATTGTTGTTCTTTATTTCTTATATGCATTGTGATATTAGCGCATGGGCTTAGTAAGTGCGATTAAAGGTCCTCTATTTCGAGGGGTTAAAATCCTTTACTACGATGCTTTGCCGCGTCGGACGAGGTATACATGATTGGATGGGAATGAGTTCAATCGGACACGTGAGGTCCTACATTGTAGATGGTTTGTCTATGTATGTGTTGCTTGCATCAGGTCTGGTTCCATTCGAACGCGTTCTCGAACTCTACACGAACGCAAACCTTATGTTTACCGTTCGAATGCATTTTTCGACGCTACTCGAACGCGCACACAATTTCGTAGTTTTATCATGCCTCAGGTCTGGTTCCGTTCGAACGTGTTCTCGAACGCTATACGAACGCAAACTTTCTGTTTACTAATCGAATGTGTTTTCGAACGCTACTCGAACGCGCACGTATTTTCGTATTTTTATCATGCATCAGGTCTGGTTCCGTTCGAACGCGTTCTCGAATGCTATACGAACACGAACCTTCTATTTACCGTTCAACCGCATTTACGGATGATGCACGAACGCACACACACTGAACTGAGTCCTTTTCATCATATTCTATGCGTAATTGCCGTTATCAGTTATCCATTTGGATTACGAATCTGCTTGCCTCTTTTCACTATGCATGATTGTGCAATTGCCATTTATTCATATTCCCCACATGTATGAGTACAATGTGCTTATTAGGTTGTATGCTTGTCGTATGTTAATTTACTTTTATGCATACAAATTTGGAAATAGATTACATGCAAATAGGTTGTATGCGAACATGAAAAATGTGTTATATGCTAACTTAGATATGAGCTTTGTACTTATGCATGCGAACTTAGGAGTAAATTATCCTTGGAAATAAATGTTTCTTAGGTTTGGTTTAATTATTGCACAAATCAGTTTTTTACAAGTGGCATAAGTAAGGGACCATTCTGAACCCAATGGATTGAGGTCTTCCCTTGCGAGAGGTGAGTGCGGCCTTAAATCTTTGTACCGGTTCACACCGGATGGCGACTCCATCATTCTTCGGTTTAGTCCCCCATGGGCTACTCCGTACTCCCAACCGGGCCGCGAGCCCGGAACAGCATGCGTCGCGTAGTTTCTGTGTTCCCACAGTCTGGTGACTCCACTGGGATAGAGAATTGGCCCCAAAATAATGTCTTGTAACATTATGATTTGTGCTTTAATTAACCGTGTCTACTGTGGGTTAAAAGGGGTTTAATCAAAGGCACTTTTAAGGCTAGGTAATGGTTTGGTGTCTTCCCTCATTCACTACCTTTCTATAAGGAAAAGCTGTGAAGGCACCTAGATAATCACTTACTTGTGGCCTATTGTGATGGACTAATTTGGAGGACTCATTGTTTATTCCTGTCACCAACCGATAAGAGCCTAAGAGGCTGGGGTACTTAAGAGAGCCTCGCTCCACCCTCCCTCTGGGGAATCTACAATGGAAAATCCATTTGACAATCAGTCACACACCATAACTCGTTGGCACGTACTGTAAGGTATAAAAAAGGTGCGCTCACTTGGTCGCTCGAACCCTTGAGCGGGGAGACCTAATTTTGGGCAATCCTTCGCCAACGAGAGTCTTTATCTACACTCCCCGCAAACACACAGGTAGACCGGGGTTGTATGGCCTATAGCAACTATTTCCTGGTGCTTGTGGACCATCCTCATTTGGATGCAGTTGGACTTCTTGTCAGAAATGCGAACTTGTTGGGCCATTTAAATTGGGACGAGTTCGTATCCTATGACAATTGGGCCAAAAGCTTCTTGAAATGTTGATGGGCCACTCTGTAGAAACTATCTCTATATGCTTGTGTTTGGGAATATTGTCGTTTGGATCCATTCAGACCTTTTGTCATGAGGTATGGGCTTGTTGGTCCATTTAAACTGGGACAAGAACGTATCTTATGACGATTGGGCCAAAAGCTCCTAAAACGCCAATGGGCCATTATATGTTTGTGTTTAGGAACATTATCATTTGGATACGGTTGGACTTCTTGCCATAAGATGTGAACTTATTGGGCCATTTAAACTGGGACGAGTTCACTCCTATGACAGTTAGCCCAAAAGCTTCTATAATGATGATGGGCTGATTTGTGTGAAAATTTTAATGAGTTGATATATTCCTTGTATCGCATGCATCTCATTCATCTCATGTATACATATATCCTGTTAACACCCTCTATGTCTAAAAGATATCATAGAGTCCCGTTGGGTTAGGGAAGAGGGAAGACTGATGAGTGGTATTTATATCACTATTTCCCACTCATTTAATCTAATATTTTGTATAGTTTCTTGAGTTTTGTGAATGTTTTGATGTGTTTTGTGTTATTTTGTAGATATAATAAAGTTTCAGGACATTCTGGAGGTAATTGGAGCAAAACAGTAAAAATGGCGAAAAAGGGTATTTTGGTAATTTCCAGCGTCGCGCCGCCCAGACCTTCCGCGTCGCGACGCCCAGCATGCGCCGAATCTGCTAACGTACGCATGGTCAACTGATCAGGATTTGAGAAGTTTGACTTTGCTAAAATGCACCGTGCCACGTGTCACCATCACAACGAATCTGCTAACGTGCGCCGTGCCACGTGTCAACATCATATGCTGCCGACACTTTGACTTGACACGTGTCGCCTTGTCATCAGCCATGTCAGCGGTCAACGAGTAAACTCGCCATGTGTCACGCCACGTCATCAGACACGTCACAAGGTCAACGAAGTCAACTTGCCACGTCAGCATCAGCCAATCACAGCGTGACACGTGTCGCCACATGTCGCAATCCTATTGTGCCGACAATTGCAACACACGCCAGAGCCACGTCATCGCCACGTCAGCGCCACGTCATCGCCACGTCAGCATGACGTCATCAATGACGTCATCACAATAATTGAGAATTAGCCGCCTTGACACGTGTCGCGTGAACAGTCAGCCGCCTTGATACGTGTCGCCTTCTCAGCGTGCCACGTCGATAAATCCAGCGTCGCGACGCTGAGGTCCTTGGCGTCGCGACGCTGGAACAGTGAAAAATATTTCTATAAATACTGCGCGAATTTCAGAATTTTAAAAGACCTCTCTCTCTCTCTCTTGATTTCTCTCTCTAGAATTTTTAGTTTTATTTATTTATTTATTTGTAATTTATTTTAATTACCATTTGTAATAATAGTAATTTAATTTTTACTTTTTACTTTTTACAGTTTTTACTATTCATGAGAAAGTAATTTCCCAGCTAGGGTGAAAGGTAATTCTTTTACTGTTACTATTTAGATTAATCTCCTTTAAAAATAATATATTTACATTTTAAAATACTGATTAATAAAGGATACCGCTATATTGGTCGGTTGATATATTTATTTTCTGTTGGTTTAACCTGATTAATCAAGGATACCGCCAGATTGGTCGGTTGATAAATTTATTTTGGTACCGCCTTTATGGCTGGATTATGGACAAATATTACCGCCTATATGGCTGGTTGGACTTAATTGGACTTAATCAGGATACCGCCAGATTGGTCGGTTGGTTAAATAATATCACAAGTTTATATATTATTTTATGGGAGATATCTAAATTAGTAGTAGTAAAAGTAATTCCTTTTACCTTAGCATTTTATTTTATTGTAATTTACTTTTTAGCATTTTTACTTTATGTCTTTTATTTTATGTTTTTACTAGTCATAATTATGTGTTAGTTTTCTAAGGTTGTGATGAATTTCAATATCACCGGTTTATAAGGGATTATTTTATAGTTTGGGTAATTTAAGGTTTATATTTATTAAGTCTTAAGCTTAATGCTTTTTGTTGTCTGATCACCAATAAAATTGATTAGGTAAATCTAAAATGAACTAGACATAGGGATTTTAGGTTTCAGTCTTTAGACTTAATAGCCCACGATCTTCCTTGAGGATAGATAACCCTTTAATAGATTTCCTTACAGGATAGGAATATACCTGTCGGGCGAGGGTAGCCATAATTGGAACTTAATCTTAATGAATCCAGATAATGTGGTTGACATAGGAATATGGTTCAATTGGGTTATACTGGGTATTTGTGTCTGACCATCGACAGATGCTTTCGCATAATTTCGTGTTCCAGGTTAATAAATCATTGTATTTCCTAACTATAAAATAATCACTTCATCATTAAAATGATATTGGAATAAATCACAACCCTAGATCTTTGTGTCTTTTGTATTTTCCTTAGTATTTTCTTTTGTCTTTTTATTTATTTATTTATTTAGCAACACCACTTTCAACCAATCAAACAAACAATCTCTTTATTCTCCATTTAATTAGATATTTGTAAATAAATAGATTCAACAATTAATAACAACAGTAGGAATTAAGTCCTCGTGGGATCGATATTTTTATACTACTTGAACGATACGTGCGCTTGCGTTATACGTGTGTGTTTACGCCGGTCAAGTTTTTGGCGCCGTTGCCGGGGACTTATATTTCTTGAGTTGTTAATTTTGAAACTATCTAATTTACTTATATCTAATTTTCTTTCTTTTATTTTGTAATTTTTATTTCTTTTGTTTACAGGTGATTAAAAAAATGGAACATATTGGGAGATTGAAAGATCACGAATTTACAAGAAGATACACCCCAAATCTGGGAGCAACAGTCCAGTTTTCTGAGGCCTGTTTTTGAGCCCAATGACTATCACTATGGATGCCAGAACCAAGTAATACTACTTTTGCTCACAGAACTCAATGTGGAGATGTGACATATGTAATGGTAACCACCCAAGCGATTATTGCGAGTACAACTACAATTCAGGGTGGCAGAACTATCAGAATCCTTCATGGTATAATGAGCCAACATATTCCACAGAACCATCACATTTTCCATCTTATCCACCATCTTCCTTCGATCCTTATCAAGAACCAGAACCATCCGAGGAAGATCAATTAATTCACATGTTCAAAGAACAAGAAGCTCGATTTGATGCACAAATTCAGAGTAACGCAGGATCCATACAGAGAATGACAGATCAGATCAGACAATTAAAAGAAAACCAGAACATCATACCTCAAGAACCAGTTTCAGATGACACTGATGAAGCCTTCGAGTACCCAGAAATCCACGATGACACCTTAACAGAGGAGGAGGCTGAGCAGTAGTATCACAACCAGAGGTATCAGTTCAGGAACCCGAACCGACAAAGTCTCGATTTGATTTCTATTATTCAGATTCTGACGAGGATGAAGCTGAAATATTTGTGACAACTGCATCAAAAATTGAGGATGGAATTCTGTATCCTCAAAATGAAGATCTTGGAGATTCCATTGCACAAATATTTGATGAAGATCTACCCGAGCAATCATTTCAACCAGATCAGAGGATGAAGACCTAAAATCTGACATTTCTTTTCATCCTCAGGTTGACAATTTTGAAACATGAATTTCACAGATGACAGATGATGAACTTAATGCAGAAATTTTCAAATACATCTGTGAAGAAAAGGTGGAGCAAGAAGCAGAGCAAATGGAGGAGCAAACGTCTGACCTTATTAAAGATCCAGAGCATTCAGGAAAAACATCGCTGTTTTGGGGAGTACTGATCAAAGAAACCACCCAGAAGCTTGACAGAATGGAATTTCCATTCCAAGTCAAGCACCATACGAGACCTCCTAATTTTATTACTTTCTTTTCAGGAACCACTGGAGCAACAAAGATCAAAAAGGTGGCACGAGCACTGAATGAGACAAAATTCTTTTTACCACTTTACCGTTGGAAGAGACCCTTCAAAAGCAACGCTCACGGGATTGTCTTTGATTGGACATCCAAAACGACACTGAAACCTCCTTAACAGATGAATTTCAGTCACGTCTGGCTGAAGACGAAAAATTTAGCGCTAGCAGGGAGGCAACCCATGCAATTTGTTGTATTTATTTATTTATTTTGTGTGTGAACTTTTTTAATTGTGTGTAGTTTTGCAGGAAAAATTAAAATGGAATTTATCAGGACAAAGCAAGCTAGTACAAGCGGGATTTTCAAAATAAAAATTTGACAAAATCACGAAGATACAAAGTCATCCAGAAAAGATGTCGAGTAAGAAGTCTGCTTTTGGGACGCGTCCCTATGGATTTATCTGTCGCAAGACATGGTTTTGCCAAAAAAAAAAAAAAAAACCAAAAAAAAAAAAAAAAAAAAAATCCCGAGTCAAAACCCTAACCCTAAAGAACCGAGTGTCGCGACGCTAGGCAATTTTTGGCGTCGCGACGCTGACTCGAAATCTGAGACATAAGTAGGGCACTGGCAGCATCTCCTTTCACTCTTCATCTTCTTCATCCTCAACCAATCACCAACCATCACCTCAAAACCGAGACTCATCATAGCCTCACCACCGAGCAAAACCCCGTCATCAACTGAGATCCAAACTGACCACAACCGCAACAAGAACAAACCACCGCGAGCCACCAAACACTTCCTTCCTTTCCGAGCCTTCACCGAGCCTTCTCCAGCCAAGACGCACCACGCACAAACCGAGAACCTCCACAGCAACCCCCATCGTAAACCTCCATTGTTGACCATCACCTTCGCCACAAGCCGAAACCACCCAGATCTCACCACACATTCTCTAACTCCACCACCACCGAAACCGCAAGAGTCTTCACCAACCAAATCCAGCCACCACAAGCCGAGATCCACACCGTGAGCAACCATCGCGAGCCACCCCTGCCGTGACTCAACGCGAGCCAACGATCCAAATCGGCCATCCATCGACCAAACAGCAGCCATCACCTGCGACCAAACTGAAACAAACCAGCCCATTGCCGAGCCAATTGCCACTGTCTCGCCGAGTAGTAACCACCACCATCACCAAGAACCGTCGAGCCAAACCCACTGCCGAGCAAAAACCAAAATCCACGACCGAAGCTGAACAGAAGCCACCAACCGCACCCACATCACCAAGAATCATCACAGTCACCACTCACCGAATCCACCAAGCCACTGCCGTGTCTCTCCACCACTGCCGAGCCAACCCACTGCCGAGAAGCCAACAACCAACGACCAGAAACCTAAGCCAAAACCAACAGAGCCGAGAGAACCCACCACTGCCAAAATCAGAATTCGAAAGTAACGGTAATAATTTGATAAAATTTGATTTGGTAATTGGTAAATTAATTTGGTAATTAGGTTTGAATTGTGGTGAGTTTGATTTGGGAATTTTGAATTGCGAAGTGTTGGATTGTGGATTAATTTGATTCGTAGTAATTGGGGGCGAAGTGCGGTGATCGATTGATTTGGAGTGTTTGCAGTGATTTTTGTTGTTTTGTGTTGTTGAGGATTTGAGGAAAACAGAGGAGATTCTGCCAAAATTTCTGAAAAATGCCACCAAAGAGATCCAGAGCTTCAACATCTGCTGAACCCAGTTTTGACACTACAAAATTTGTCTCAGCGGCTGCAGAGCAGCGCTATGAGAGGGGATTGACAAAGAAGGTCGGGATCATTGAGAGAGGCTTTGAGATTCCCTCTGGATTATTTCCAGATATAGACAGGGTGATTGCCGACAGACACTGGCAGAAACTTTGCCAACAACCCAAACCGGCGAGCATTACAGTTGTCCGAGAATTTTACGCAAATGCTGCTCAGCATGTCGCTTATCAGGCTATGGTGAGAGGGAGACAGGTTTCCTTTGACTCGGTGACGATCAATAAATTTTATGGGATCCCGGAGATGGAGGTGGATGATTATACGGCAATGAGGAATGAGATTGAGATTACGCAAATGACAGATGAGTTATGTATCCCCAATGCCACCTGGGAAATGAGCAGCAGTGGGGAATACATGAAGATGAGCTCCAGGTTTCTTAAACCAGATGCGAGAGTTTGGTTTCACTTCCTCACGAGATCACTCATTCCAGGGACCCACATCACTTTTGTCACCAGAGAGAGGATGGTTCTGTTGTATTGTTTGATGACGGGACTATCCATTGACGTGGGAGTGCTTATTTCTACAAATATTGCTTGGGCTGCTACCCAATCGCAAGCTGGACTGTATTACCCTTACCTGATCACCTCATTATGCACTTTAAGTATGGTTCCAGTTGACCCACAAGAAGAACCTATGCAGCCCATGACAGCCCTGACTCCCCGACTGATCCAGCAACTCCGAACAGAGAGACAAGCTCAAGCTGGAGCATCTTCTTCCACACAGCAGCCACCAGCTCAGCCATATAGAGCAGCACAGTCTCGTTCAGTTTCAGATAGATTTAATCGTTTGGAGAGGCGTGTTGATTTTCTCACTGATTACAACATTGCCATGGGACAGACATTGCAGCATATGGCGAGAGACTTGCACATCACTGTTCCACAGTTTCCAGATCCACTTTCAGATAGCGACGAGGATGAGACTAACACGTAAACTCGGTACCATTGTTCCTACATTTTGTTTATGTTTTAAACGCATTAGGGACAATGCTTAATTTAGGTTTGGGGGTGCATAACTTTTGTGTTAATACTTTCCGTTAAAATTTTTCATTTATGCAACAAAATTCAGTTCTTTAGTTGTTTAGTACCTTGTTTTTAGATTGTGTGTTATTTTTATTTTTATTTTTAGTCCAAAATTTTTCGAAAAATACAAAAAAATTGAAAAATTTTCAAAAATTACAAAAATATTTTGCATTTTTGTGTTTTTATTTTGACTAAAAAGGTGAAATTGGTAAGAAATAGCTGAGTAAGGAGTTTCCACTCTTGAGACGTATTTCAATCCATTTATTTCAAAATAAGTTAATTTTTGTTTATTTCATTTTGAATTATTTAATTTGTGAATTCTCCATAAATCTGACTAAAATGAATCTTCTTATGTTCAGTTGACAGGTATTATGAACTTACATGGAAACATACGGACATGAGCTAAAATTGAAAAGTTTGTAATATTCAGTGCTATAGTTTAATTGGAGGAAGCATCTCTAAATAGTGATGGAGTAAAAAAAAAAAAAAAAAAAATTTCTGATGTAAAAAAATAAAGTATCTAAGATCCGGGTTATTAAGTCTGTAAGGGTGTTTTAACACCTAGTGACCTAAAACCAACTGGTTTGGGAGTCATTGGCCCAAAGCTCGCTACATGGATCAAAGATACTGCAAAAAAAAATATATTTATATCTGAAGTCTGAGTAATTAAGTTCGTAGGGGTGTCTTAACACCTGGTGCCCTAAAGCCAACTGGTTTGGGAGTCACCAACCCAAAGCTCGCTACATAGACGGAAGGTATTGTATATAAATAAAAAGTCAAAATTCAGAAAAATCAAAGAAAAAATCAGAAAAATCAGAAAAATTATTCCATTGCTACAAAAAGGTGTGAAATCTGATAGAACTTTAGGACAAAAATATTACTCTCTTATCAACTGCACTTATGACTGTTGTGGGCAAAAATGAGTTGTTTAATATTATGTTGACTGTGTATATGAAGAATGGTAAAAATAATCGGAGAATTTACTTATTCGGTAATTTAGAAAGAAACAAAACAACTAGTAACTTGTAGTAGAAGTTTCACCTGGTTAGTTACTAACTTCTTTATTCTCTTTTCTCTTGTCTTTTTGCTTTTGTGTGCATTAGTTTTAATATTTTTTACTTTTGTAAAATGTTTGTGGGTATCATTGCTGTAAACCCTCACGAGACTACACTCGTCCACTAGGGACACCTAGGGGTTTAAAGGCTTGTTGCATATGCTAAATGCAACCGTGATCCCTACGAAAATGGCTTAGTTAAATTTTATTCTGTTATTTTATTCTGTATTTTGCTCGAGGACTAGCAAAATGTTAGGTTTGGGGGTGTGATGAGTGGTATTTATATCACTATTTCCCACTCATTTAATCTAATATTTTGTATAGTTTCTTGAGTTTTGTGAATGTTTTGATGTATTTTGTGTTATTTTGTAGATAAATAAAGTTTCAGGACATTCTGGAGGTAATTTGGAGCAAAACAGTAAAAATTGGCGAAAAAGGGTATTTTGGTAATTTCCAGCGTCGCGCCGCCCAGACCTTCCGCGTCGCGACGCCCAGCATGCGCCAAATCTGCTAACGTACGCCTGGTCAACTGATCAGGATTTGAGAAGTTTGACTTTGCTAAAATGCGCCGTGCCACGTGTCACCATCACAACGAATCTGCTAACGTGCGCCGTGCCACGTGTCAACATCATATGCTGCCGACACTTTGACTTGACACGTGTCGCCTTGTCATCAGCCATGTCAGCGGTCAATGAGTCAACTCGCCATGTGTCACGCCACGTCATCAGACACGTCACAAGGTCAACGAAGTCAACTTGCCACGTCAGCATCAGCCAATCACAGCGTGACACGTGTCGCCACGTGTCGCAATCCTATTGTGCCGACAATTGCAACACACGCCAGAGCCACGTCATCGCCACGTCAGCGCCACGTCATCGCCACATCAGCATGACGTCATCAATGATGTCATCACAATAATTGAGAATTAGCCGCCTTGACACGTGTCGCGTGAACAGTCAGCCGCCTTGATACGTGTCGCCTTCTCAGCGTGCCACGTCGACAAATCCAGCGTCGCGACGCTGAGGTCCTTGGCGTCGCGACGCTGGAACAGTGAAAAATATTTCTATAAATATTGCGCGAATTTCAGAATTTTAAAAGACCTCTCTCTCTCTTGATTTCTCTCTCTAGAGAGAGTTTCTCTCTCTAGAATTTTTATTTTTATTTTTAGTTTTTTTTTATTTATTTATTTGTAATTTATTTTAATTACCATTTGTAATAATAGTAATTTAATTTTTACTTTTTACTTTTTACAGTTTTTACTATTCATGAGAAAGTAATTTCCCAGCTCGAGTGAAAGGTAAATCTTTTACTGTTACTATTTAGATTAATCTCCTTTAAAAATAATATATTTACATTTTAAAATACTGATTAATAAAGGATACCGCTATATTGGTCGGTTGGTATATTTATTTTCTGTTGGTTTGAACCTGATTAATCAAGGATACCGCCAGATTGGTCGGTTGATAAATTATTTTGGTACTGCCTTTATGGCTGGATTATGGACAAATATTACCGCCTATATGGCTGGTTGGACTTAATTGGACTTAATCAGGATACCGCCAGATTGGTCGGTTGGTTAAATAATATCACAAGTTTATATATTATTTTATGGGAGATATCTAAATTAGTAGTAGTAAAAGTAATTCCTTTTACCTTAGCATTTTATTTTATTGTAATTTACTTTTTAGCATTTTTACTTTATGTCTTTTAATTTTATGTTTTTACTAGTCATAATTATGTGTTAGTTTTTCTAAGGTTGTGATGATTTTCAATATCACCGGTTTATAAGGATTATTTTATAGTTTGGGTAATTTAAAGGTTTATTTATTAAGTCTTAAGCTTAATGCTTTTTGTTGTCTGATCACCAATAAAATTGATTAGGTAAATCTAAAATGAACTAGACATAGGGATTTTAGGTTTCAGTCTTAGACTTAATAGCCCACGATCTTCCTTGAGGATAGATAACCCTTTAATAGATTTCCTTACAAGATAGGAATATACCTGTCGGGCGAGGGTAGCCATAATTGGAACTTAATCTTAATGAATCCAGATAATGTGGTTGACATAGGAATATGGTTCAATTGGGTTATACTGGGTATTTGTGTCTGACCATCGACAGATGCTTTCGCATAATTTCGTGTTCCAGGTTAATAAATCATTGTATTTCCTAACTATAAAATAATCACTTCATCATTAAATGATATTGGAATAAATCACAACCCTAGATCTTTGTGTCTTTTGTATTTTCCTTAGTATTTTCTTTTGTCTTTTTATTTATTTATTTATTTAGCAACACCACTTTCAACCAATCAAACAAACAATCTCTCTATTCTCCATTTAATTAGATATTTATAAATAAATAGATTCAACAATTAATAACAACAGTAGGAATTAAGTCCTCGTGGGATCGATATTTTTATACTACTTGAACGATACGTGCGCTTGCGTTATACGTGTGTGTTTACGCCGGTCAAAGACTCACTAAAAGACCGGTAACAAATATGCGTACGTCCGATAACGAGATATCTCGCATGGACCAACTGGAGAATGGTTTCGCAAAAATTACTGAATAGTTGCAAGCCTTGACTACTGCTATGAAAAATATGGTTGTGCCCCGTGCTGGGGGAAGTTCTGAGAATGTGAGGCGCGAGGAGCCTCCGAATGGGTTGGGGGATGATATCCCCGCTTTTGATGATGACATTGCAGAGTATGCGACAGAAAGAATGATTGGGTCTCAGGCCGAAATACAGAAACTCTGTGACCATGTAGAATCCTTTACCCGTAAGATGAAAGGTAAGGACGAAGACTTACTAGACTATGAGGCGATGACCTTTGAAGAACAGCTGCCAGCTCAGTTCAAAATGTCTGATATGGCCAACTTCAATGGGAATGGGGACCCGAAGGTCCATCTCCGACAATATGTGTGTAAGTTATAAGTTCAGTGGGCCTGACACAGCGCCAAGTTCAGAAGATGTTTGGGATGTCACTTGAGGGGGCACCCGTAGTGTGGTACCATAGCCTTGAAAGAAAGGTTAAGGAAGATTGGAGGGAATTGGCAGATGCATTTCTGAAACAGTATGTTGCAGACTTGAAGATTGATTTGTCACTCCGTGATTTGGAGAACACTAAGCAGAAGCCGGAAGAAAGCTTCAAGGAGTATGTAGACCACTGGAGAAGCCAGCTTCTGAAGATGCAGACTCAGCCTTCAGAGAAGAACCAGATTAAAATGATCATAAAGGGCACCAAGCCTCAATTTATGGCAAGTTGAGGAGAATGACCTCCATGATTGCAGATTTTCGACAGTTGAGGGAAACTGTCATGGATATAGAAGAAGTAGAAGCTGAGAACAGAAAGTTCTATGGCCAGAATGGGAGGACTTTTGGGGGGCATTATGAGACCAAGCCCGCTGCTGCCGAAGTCGCTACCATCAGAAACAGGCAATTCTCCAACCTTGGTAGACCTTTGTTGAAGGTATTTGAAAAGTTGAAGGGACAAGGACTCTTAAAACCCTTAGAGCCTAAACCACTTCTAGATCCTATACCACCCAACCTTGACCTAAGCCTGTATTGTCACTTCCATCAGAGGAGAGGCCACGAAACTGACAACTGTACCCGCCTTAGGCATGAAATCCAAAACCTCATTGATGCCAATAAAATACCTGATACTGAGAAAGAACAACCCGACACACATTGGAACCCCCTACCAAATAACCACTCTGATCAACTCTGGCCTACCCGAAAGCTTCATCCTCCAAGCTCCCAAACACCCAGCTTCTTCCATAAGGATAGACGATGACAGTAGTGAAGAACCATAAGACAAGGAAGAAGGAAATGAAACTATTCTTTCTGGTTTATTTTCTGTATTTTTAATAAAGACATCGACTTCGTCTACTTGTTTTGAACCTTTTCCTGAATAATGATAAAGACATCCATTTCGCCTACTTGTCTGAGTACTTTCAACCTGCATGACATGAGTATATTTGACAAAAGCATTCAATCTTGATACCATGATATTCAGTGACACTCAGAACATGGGGGATTCCCCAAAAGAAGCAAGCAGAAAAGACATAATAACCGTTTAGTAATAGGAAATGGGATAGTGAGGCTGTCAGGCTTGGAAGGAAATAAGTTCACCAAGCCGATCAACATGGAAAAATTAAAGCAGTACTTTGCCAGAGGAAGAGAAGATCGAGCAGTCATCAAAGGAATTGATGGAAGACCTAACCCAACGGGATGGGAAACTCATTAACGCATGCATGCATACACGTAACATATTTTGCATTCCTTTTTGTGTTTTGTGTTTGTTTTGTGTTCACAGATTTGAAAAAGAAAGAGAGAAAGTGGCGAAAGCCAATCAGAAGCATCAATATGACATCAGTGGTTTGAGACGAGTCCCAGGGTTGAGGCCCATATCAGTATCAGTTTGGGGAGAGGCCCATACCAGTATCAGTTCGGGGCGAGGCCCATACCAGTATCAGTTCGGGGCGAGGCCATTATCAATATCAGTTTGGGGCGAGGCCCATATCAGTATCAGTTTGGGGCGAGGCCTATATCAGTATCAGTCTGGGGGCGAGGCCCATATCAGTATCAGTCTAGGGGCAAGGCCCACATCAGTATCAGTTTAGGGCGAGGCCCATGTCAGTATCAGTTTAGGGCGAGGCCCATTTCAGTATCAGTCTGGGGCCGAGGCCCATATCAGTATCAATTTGGGGCGAGGCCCATATCAGTATCAATCTGGAGGCGAGGCCCACATCAGTATCAGTTTTGGGTGAGGCCCATATCAGTATCAGTCTGGGGGCGAGCCCCATATCAGTATTTGTTTGGGGGTCGAGGCCCACATCAGCATCAGTTTGGGGATGAGTCCCAGGGCCGAGGCCCACATCAGTATCAGTTTATGGATGAGTCCCGAAGGTTGAGACCTATATCAGTGTCAGTTTATGGGCGAGGCCCACTTCGGTATCGGTTTGGGGGTGAGGCCCACGTCAGCATCATGCATCCATGCATACATGCATACATATCACATACATACAATTTTTATTTTGTTCGCAGGATTGTAGCGGTAAATACCGTCTTATCAAGTAACGATTCAAAAATGAGCCGCCTCTCATCAAGTAACAGATGCCGAAAATGGCGCTCCAAAATAGAGCACACACAATAGATGTCGAAAATGGCGCTCCAAAATGGAGCACACACAACATATGTCGAAAATGGCGCTCCAAAATGGAGCACACACAACAGATGGCGAAAATGGCGCTCCAAAATGGAGCACACACAACAGATGCCGAAAATGGCGCTCCAAAATGGAGCACACACAACAGATGCCGAAAATGGCGCTCCAAAATGGACCACACACACAACAGATGCCGAAGATGGCGCTCCAAAAATGGAACACGGTTCGTGAATGAACCAGGGGTCGCAGCACCTCACCACCAAATCAACTCAACTCAACACATGGCAAGTCAAGTGGCAGCTGGCGAACCAGGTAAGTAAAAATGCATTGCATAACTTTGATAGGATTGTCACTATTACACATTACACAAGTCCTATCAAAGTGAGGGCGGCTGTAGGCACTGTATTTTTTCATATAAGTCCCTATGATGAGTCTCATTTGGAGACACTACCTTTTAAGTCACAGAAGTCGCTGGAAACGGACGTCGGAAAGGGAATTTAGAATAAGGATGTCATCAGATTCATTTCACAAGTTCACTAATTTTCGTTCGTGCTGCGTTCGTTACCACGTTCGAACGTCAAGCAGACTGTAGGCATTCGTGTAGTGTTCGAAAAGGCGTTCGAACGGTGTCGTTATTTCTGGTTTTGCTGCTAGCCTCACACCCAAGCCCAATTAGCCCACCAAAGCCCATAAAACACATCCAAATTAATAAAACACATATTTAACACATGGTGAATTAAATAAAATCTAAAAATCACATACCAAATTAAAATAAATATCAAATAAAATCATGCCTAATTAAAATCAATCAAGAATATTATATACCAAACTAAACAAATTGTATGCCTAATCAAAACAAATTAAATATATTAACTTCCTAATTAACCAAATCTTGTCCCCCAATCAAATCTTTCGTTTTCCTTATTCAAACTAAATCAAATCCCTTCCTTGTCAAGCAAGGATTCACCCATCACCTTTGCCAATAAAAACAAAGCTATTCCAACCTTTGAAGTCTCTCGAACTTACACACAAACAACAAAAAAAAGCCCTCACTCTCACGCATACACAGCAAACAAAAAGCTCTCTCAATTCACGCCATATACAAGAAAAATCACAGCCATTAAACACTCTCCATGACCGAAAACAACAACCCCCTAAACACCGTTGCATTAGAAAAATCACAGCCCTAAACACTATCCACCCACGCCAACAAACCACCTAAAACAATAACTAAAAAAAACTGCACCCTAAACCTTCAAAAACATCCAAAAACAATAGCCTAAAACACCAAAACAGTGACCGAAATACAGTAGCAAAAAAGCAGCAAAACAGCAGCGAAATAGAGGGAAAACAGAAGCCCAAACAGCGAAGCAGCAAAGTTAAACGTTGAACCAGTGAACCGGAGGAGTTGCAGAGCATCCACCCTTCCGACGACCGTGTACGGTACTTCCGAAAGTCGACATAAAAGGTTAGACCTGAGGGCACCTTTCTCATTAGTTTATATTCATCTTTTAATTATTTATTGAATTTTATTCACATGAGAGTCGTTGCATAATGTGTGTTGTGGCCCTTGAATGAATGAAAATGTGTCACCTCTTGTGGTATATAGGATGTCAGCCCGGCATAAATTTCATAGCCGATTCTGAATGGACAGTAGTATGATCTATACTCGGGATACAACTCCACGTACCAGTTTAGTATATGGCACATATTTTATTTCATGTTATTTTGATTTGTTTATTATCGTTATTTATTTTCTGCATGTTATTCGTTTGAGTAATGATGAGGTAAAGCGCATGGGCTTAGTAAGTGCGATTAAAGGTCCTCTATTTCGAGGGGTTAAAATCCTTTACCACAATACTTTGCCGCGCCGGATGACGTATATTCGATTGAATTTGAGATGTGTTCAATCGGGTATACGAAGTCCGATATTGTTGTTCTTTATTTCTTATATGCATTGTGTTATTAGCGCATTGGCTTAGTAAGTGCGATTAAAGGTCCTCTATTTCAAGGGGTTAAAATCCTTTACCGCGATGCTTTGCCGCGCCGGATGATGTATATTCGGTTGAATGTGAGATGTGTTCAATTGGGTATGCGAAGTCCGATATTGTTGTTCTTTATTTCCTATATGCATTGTGATATTAACGCATGGGCTTAGTATGTGCGATTAAAGGTTCTCTATTTCGATGGGTTAAAATCTTTTACCACGATGTTTTGCCTCGTCGGACAAGGTACACATGATTGGATGGTAATGAGTTCAATCGGACACGTGAGGTCCTACAATGTAGATTTGTTTGTCAATGTATGTGTTGCATGCATCAGGTCTGGTTCTGTTCGAACGCGTTCTCAAATGCTACACGAACGCGAACCTTCTGTTTACCGTTAGAATGCATTTTCGGACGCTACTCGAACGCGCATGCATTTTCGTAGTTTTATCATGCCTTAGGTCTGGTTCCGTTAGAACGTGTTCTCGAACGCTATACGAATGCGAACCTTCTATTTACCATTTGAATGCTTTTTCAGACGCTACTCGAATGCGCACGCATTTTCGTAGTTTTATCATGCATCGGGTCTGGTTCCGTTCCAACGCGTTCTCAAATGCTATACGAACGCGAACCTTCTGTTTACCATTCGAACACGTTTACGGACGCTACACGAACGCACACACACTGAACTGAGTCATTTTCATCATATTCTATGCATAATTGCCCCTATCAGTTATCCCTTTGTATTACGAATCTGCTTGCCTCTTTTCACTATGCATGATTATGCAATTGCCATTTATTCGTATTCCCCACATGTATGAGTACAATGTACTTATTAGGTTGTATGCTTGTCGTATGTTAATTTACTTTTATGCATGCAAATTTGGACATAGATTACATGCAAATAGGTTGTATGCGAACATGAAAAATGTGTTATATGCTAACTTAGATATGAGCTTTGTACTTATGCAAGCGAACTTAGGAGTAAATTATCCTTGGAAATAAATGTTGCTTAGCCTTGGTTGAATTATTGCATAAATCATTTTATTACAAGTGGCATAAGTAATGGACCATTCCGAACCCAATGGTTTGAGGTAGTCCCCCGTGGGTTACTCCGTACTCCCAACCGGGCCGCGAGCCCGGAATAGCATGTGTCGCCCAGTTTCTGTGTTCCCACAAGGTCGAAGCATCTCGCCATTAACTAAACTTGGTTCAGGAATTAACCCCAAAGATCGAAGCCTCTCACACCAGCACGGTTCGAGAATGAAGCCCAAAGGTCGAAGCACATCGCCGCCTATTCGGGAATAAATTCCAGAGATCAAAGCATCTCACACCCAACACGGTTCGGGAATGAAGCCCATGGGTCGAATCACCACGCCGTCAGTTCGGGAATAAGTCCCAAAGATCGAAGCATCTCACACCCATCACGGTTTGAAGCCAATGGGTCGAAGCACCTCGCCCTCAGTTTGGGAATAAATCTATGAGATCGAAGCATCTCACACCCAACACAGTTCGGGAATGAAGCCCAAAGGTCGAAGCACCTCACCGTCAGTTCGGGAATGAATCCCAGAGATCGAAGCATCTCACACCCAGCACGGTTCGGGAATGAAGCCCAGAGGTCGAAGCACCCTGTCATATGTTCGTGAATAAATCCCATAGATCAAAGCATCTCACACCCAGCACAGTTCTGGAATAAAGCCCATGTTGGACAGTTATGACCCATAGCGTCACTGTTTGTAAAAGACATTTTGTTTTTGTACAAAATTAACTATGTTGTAATGAAATTGCCTTTTACCGTTTTGTAATTTATTTACTTTGATATATAAATGGTAAAAGTCCATATGATTAGTACCAGATTGAGATTATGTGAGACAGTATCAATCCATAAAGGTTTAATCATTAAATATCTCTAGTCGTAGTATTGTCGGGATTGGACATCGATAATGCGGAATAGACTAGTATTGCACTTGTGCGCATTGTGAGGGCATAACGGCATAGTTCTCAAATATTTAAGTATAGGATACTTATGCAAGTGCGATAGGAGGTTGTGTTTTACCGATGGTAAGGAAAACAGCTTCGCTCTGGATAGACCCCGCGGAATCCCATTGGTAGTATGTATATGTGTCTATGGGAGTCCGCTTCAGGGTAGGTGTCTTTGGTCTTAACTTGAGACTTGCATCGCTAGTACTTGCGACAATCGGTAAACTTTGGTTTTGGTCGTCCAGGGCTTTAACAGGTTCTATGTACGCCTCTTCTGGGTTTATTGAGAATCGTAGTGTATTGGATGTGATGTCAAGACAGAATTATCACTTCAGACATATGGAGATGATGATCACGTAGGGATTCAGAACTGGTTATTTATTGTGTTGTAACCATCAGGATAATATTACAAGGTCATGATTATCCGATTCAAAGAGACTAGTTTCTTGATATCCGATATGTGCTTCGTACGGGGCAGACACTATTCCAGCCCCAGGCCTTGCACGTGACATCCGATACTGGATCACAATACACAATACTACGGTATATTACGCCTGATAAAGATCGTATATTCCAGTAAGAATATTCTGGAGAATTGGGTAGGCATGGCACTTTACTAGAAGCCAACCTTGTCTCGTAAATCGATAAAAACGTAGTACGAGGTACGTACGTGTTCAGATAGTCCGACAATTATATTTACTGCCAACATATCCAGGGATCTCTTGGGTCGCTTCCCCGAAGATTCACCGATGACGTATGATTCGAGCTTAATTAATCTGGGATTAATTGCGGAGAGACTTTATCTTGGATAAAGTACTATTTGAAGAGAGAGAAATATTAATTTGGAATTAATCATTAAAATAATATATTCGATATATTATTCGGAATTAGATTTCGACGTGGAATTAAAATTAGATTTTAATTCGGGCAAACGAGTTTATTTAGAATTAATTCGTTAGCGACTTGAATAGTAATTTTGCTAGGCATAATTATTTAATTAAATTCGATTTAATTACGTCGCGACCGAAGTTCGTTAATTCGGAATTAGTGAACCCGAGCCCGAGAGTGTTTGCGGGCCCACTCGCATTCGAAATCGAGTGGGGCCCACATGTCACATCAACCATCACATCACTAGTCAACTAATTCACTTTAGCTTGATGGGTTTATGTGAGTTGGTTAAAGTGTGTAAAACACTCCAAGTCAAAGTAAGGTGAAAGACTTATACCAACCAAGGTTTGGTATATCATTTACAATTGTTTTTGAAACAAATATAATTGATTTTTGAAATCAAATCTTCATCTTCTCCTCTCTCTCCCATTACCGAAACTGTGACAGTTTCTGCTCTCTCCATTTTCTTCATTTTCTTAGCCAAAAGTGTGAAGGAAAGGTGTGAATCTTTGTTGCAAAATTCACTAAGGGATATCACTGTTCAAGGATCATCAAGAGGTGATAGGGAAACCTATTCAAGAGCTTGGAAAGACAAAACAAAGCTTGGAGCTTCCACCTTTTCCTTGGCCGAATCTTGGACACTTGGAGGAGGAAATATTTTGTTCATCAACACATCCTAAACCGATCGTTGTAAGTCTGATTCTGCCATATTTCTTCGTTACTCATTCATGTTTCATTGTTCATTATTATATTGGGACTAATCATAGAAACCAACAGCCCAAGGGTCGAAGCTGTTGAGTGGGGAACAGATAAGCCGTTGACCGGCGTAAAAACACACGTATAACGCAAGCGTATGTATCGTTCAAGTAGTATAAAAATATCGATCCCACGAGGACTTAATATCTAATCTATTAATTTTATGAGGTCAAATGATTACTAGTATCTAATAGGTTGATTGATTGATTTGAAATGGTGACGATTCTAAATTTAAAAGCAAGTAAATAAAATTTGTTCGAAAGTAAGTTTTAAGAAATTCAATATAAAAAACTATCTAGGGTTGTGGTTTCTTCCAATATCATTTTAAAGATGAAGTGGTTATCTTAAAGTTGGGTAATATATTGATTTATTAACCTGGACACTAAATTATGTGTAAGCCTTTGTCGATGGTCAGGCACAAATACCCAGTTTAATCCAATTGAACCATATGTCTATGTCAACCAAATTATCTGGATTCATTAAGTTTAAGTTCCAATTATGGCTACCCCCGCCCGACAAGTATATTCCTATCCTGTAAGGAAATCTATTAAAGGGTTATCTATCCTCAAGGAAGATCGTGGGCTATTAAGTATAGGTCTTAAACCTAAAATCTCTATTCCAAGTTCATTTTAAGTTTACCAGTTCAATTTTATTAATGGCTAGTTAATAAAAGCATTAGGTTTAAGACTCAATAAATAAACCTTTATATTACCCAAACTGTAATTTAACCCCTTATAAACCGGTGATATTGGATTTCATCACAACCCCAGATAACTGGCTTAGTTACGACACATATTTACGGGAAGTAAAAATTTAAATAAAATAAAAGACATAATGTAAATTGCTGAAATTAAATACTGAAAAGTAAATTGCTGAAAAGTAAATAAAGTAAAAGTAAAAAGCAAAAAGTAAAAAGTAAAAATAAAATAAAAGTAAATTACTAAAAGTAAATTGCTGAAATTAAATAAAGTAGAAGTACAATAAAAGAAAATGCTGGGGGTTAGAGGATCAACTTTTATTACTACTATTTTAGATATCTCCTTTAATATAATATATTAACTTTGCGTGATAATTACCAACCAGCCATAGGGCGGTATCCTGATTAAGTCAAATTAATAATTAATTACCAACCGACCAACCAGGCGGTGTCCATACTTAGTCAGATTAAAACCAATTTATAATTATTACCACCGACCAATATAGCGATATCCTCATTAAGTCAGGTTTTAAATAGTTTATATATTATAATTAAAGGAGATTAATCTAAATAGCAATAATAAAAGCTTTACCTTTCACCCCAGCAAGGGGGAGTTACCTCCTCATTGTTTGAAACGTAAAAACTGAGAAAGTAAAGAAAGGAAAGTACTGTGCGTAAAAGTAAATTGTGGAAAGTAAAAACTGAAAAGTAAAGAAAAGAAAGTGTGAAAGCGGAAATTAATTACTGAAAGCTGTAAATAAACAAACAAGATACAATCTTCTTATTTATTATTCTTAGGAATTTCAAAGAAGAAAGTATGAATTTTACAAATGAAATGGCTTGGTATTTATAGGCAAACTTTTGCCTCCATAAAATCATCCATCAAATTCTCCACCAATCCATTACTAATTTCTCCACTAATTGATTATCTTGTTTGGTGGTGATTTGATAATTTTTATTATTATTTATTAATTTATATTTTGCTTTGAAAATGATTGAAATGACTTTAATAATTACACATCACACACTTTTGGATGGTTCATCAATTTCGGTCATGAAATCTTCAGAGTTCGAAAATATTTTCTCTTTCCAAGCTGTATATCTTTGAGTCTTCTTTAATCTGGAATCTGAATCCGCTCAATCCGATTTCGGAGTAAAAAGGTATGCCCAAAATACGACAGATACGCAAAACTATAATTTCCAAAACTGCACTTCGTCAAAAACGCCCTTTCAAGTTTCCAATCTCCAAAATTAAAATATCAAGTCCAATAATTGCCTTATTTGACCCATATTTCATCCTAAATGATTTCATTGACACCTGATATGTTTTTATCTGCAAAATAAAATAAAAACACATCAAAACGTTCATCAAACCGAGAAACTAAACAAAATATTAAGTTAAAGGGGCGGTAAATATTGATATATTTTCCGCTCATCACACCCCCAACCTAACATTTTGCTAGTCCTCGAGCAAAACAACAAATAAAATACAAGAAATAATTAAAATTAAACTTAGCCACTTTCGTAGGGATCACGGTTGCATTTAGCGTATGCAACAAGCCTTTAAACCCCTAGGTGTCCCTAGTGGACGAGTTGTAGTCTCGTGAGGGTTTACAGCAAAGATACCCACAAACATTTTACAAAAGTAAAAAGGTAGTGAAACTAATGCACACAAAAGCAAAAAGACAAGCGAAAAGAGAAAAGATGTTAGTGACTAATCAGGTGAAACTTCTACTCCAAGTTACTAGTTGTTTTGTTTCATTCTAAATTACCGAATAAGTAAATTCTCCGATTATTTTTACCATTCTCCATATACACAGTCGACAAAATATTAATCAACTCATTTTTTCCCACAACAGTCACAAGTGTAGTTGATAAGAGAGTAATATTTTTGTCCTAAAGTTTTATCAGAATTCACATTTTTTTGCAGCAATGGAATAATTTTTCTGATTTTTTTTCTCTATTTTTTATTTATATACAATATCTTCTATCTATGTAACGAGCTTTGGGTCGGTGACTCTCAAACCAGTTGGGTTTAGGGCACCAGGTGTTAAAGACACCCCTACGGACTTAATTACTCAGACTTCATATATATATATTTTGCAGCATCTTTGATCCATGTAGCGAGCTTTGGGCAGTGACTCCCAACCAGTTGGTTTTAGGGCACTAGGTGTTAAAACACCCTTACAGACTCAATAACTCGGATCTCAGACGTTTTTTTTTTTTTTACTCCATCACTTTTTGAGATGCTTCCCCAATTAAACTAGAGTACTGAATATTACAAACTTTTCAATTTTAGCTCATGTCCGTATGTTACTATGTATGTTGATAATACCTGCTAACTAAGCATATGAAGATCCATTTTAGTCAGTTTTATAGAGAATTTACAAATTAAATAATTCAAAAGGAAATAAACAAAAATTAACTTGTTCCGAATTAGGTTTGAGATACGTCTTAGCAGTGAAAACTCCTTACTCAGCTATCTCTTACCAATTTCACCTTTTTAGTCAAAATAAAAACACAAAATATTTTTGTAATTTTTGAAAAAATTTTCATTTTTTTTGTATTTTTCGAAAAATTTTGAAATAAAAGCAACACACAACTAAAAACAAGATACTAATAACTAATTCCCTCCCCCAAACCAAATGAGACATTGTCCCCAATGTCTTAAACAGTAGAAGAAGAGTTTAGAAGATAGTACCTGGTTAGCTGAAATTCTACAGGAAATTAAAGGTTAAGATCCAGAT
Source organism: Zanthoxylum bungeanum (assembly GCA_019454045.1). Taxonomy (NCBI): domain Eukaryota; kingdom Viridiplantae; phylum Streptophyta; class Magnoliopsida; order Sapindales; family Rutaceae; genus Zanthoxylum; species Zanthoxylum bungeanum. Next base: position 81,045 of record SKCR01023591.1, read on the forward strand.
TAATCCTACGCTTCTTACCACGATCCTTATCGGGCATCATCAAGAAACACACAAAGAAAATCATAAAATACATCAACATTAAACACCCAATTGGTTTCTGGTGTATGTTCAAGTTCGCCCAAGATAACACTATAAAAATTACCTCCAGAGTGCCCAAGCCACCTGGCAAAGTAATAAAAGCATCAGCACGGTTAATCATTTCTACCAGTCGTTCAGACATACCTGGCACAATCAGTTCCTCTCTGTTTGATGGTTCAATAAGATTTGCCTCCTCCAAGGGTTTTGGGATGATTCCCAAAACATGACTGCCTCCTTCTTGTACGCCTTTGAAACGATCCCTATAAGTCCAAGATTTCCCCAGCCATATATTAAGTGCATATTCCTTGTAGTTAAGACTCGACCCAATTCCTGTGCTGCCTCCATGTATTGTGGTTTAGTACCAACACTACTACCGCAAAACACCATATGTTTTCAACTCGTCTTCTTGAAGTGGCTTCCATGTTTTCCTCTGGATGTCTTCAAAAGTGCAATGATGAGTTGAATTTATAATACCTAAAAAGGGTGAGTAAAAATAGCACAAGTATCTTCCAAAGGACGATTAATAGCAAAATAGTAAAATAAATCATGATAGTCAAAAAGGTCTGGATCCCGTCGGAGAAAACAAAAGAAAACAACAAAACAAATCACAATTATTAGGAAAAAGACAAAGCGATATAATGTACAAGAATTTATAGCTTCATTAACATTTATGCGTCAAGGACAAGCTTCCATCCAATTTTCTTATAAATTGGCAAACAGGGTCTTTTTGAGTCAGATTCCCAAGACTTAATTGTTGTCTTTCTTTTTGAAATTTCATGAAACATGCGAATTTCATGAAACACACATCCACTGGGATGTGTCTCAAGAGTTTTAGATATGTCATCCAAAGAATCCTTACTCAAGCCATCCCTAATGAAGTTAATCTTATCTTCGCGGTTATCAGACACCATTCCTAAAGAACGACAACGAGTATTACAAAACATACGAGCACATTTATAACAAACACATATTCTTTTGGCTCTTCTCTTTTTAGCATATGTGCTCTTTCCTAAACCAGGCAGATGTGAAATAAAAGAGTCAGAAAACTCACCTGCCAATCAGACCCGTGCTTCAATAATCCAACGAATGTCAGTAAGAATACCTTTGATCATCAGTAACCTCATCCGTTCCAAGCGAGCTTTGTAGACTTTAATCAGAGATTTTTTAGGGAGAGAAGGAAATTGCTTGTGAAGATTTGCTAAAGCTTCTTCCATCTTGAAATGACTTAATCTGCAAAAACTAAACACACCAAATTAAATCACACCAAATCACAATATATACAAAAATTTACATGGGTTGCCTCCCTGATAGCACTAAGTTTAACGTCGACAGCTAGACGTGACTTCTCAAACGTTAGGCTGGATTTGAAAGTGTGACACTTTCTTTTTATCGCTCAAATGATTCTCCCCAGTAGTGCTTAACACGCTTGTTTTTAACCTTGAAAGTTTTGTTGGAGTCAGGATCATGTATCTCAACGGCTCTATCTGGTAAAACTTTGGTGATCACAAATGGACCTGACCACCGTGATTTTGGCTTCAATGGGAAGAATTTCTCTCTTGATTTGTTTAACAGTACCTTCTGCCCTGGTTCCAGTTGTATGCGCACTAACTTCTCATCATGTCTTTTCTTTTCTTGCTTTTCTTTGTACAATTTGGCATCTCAAAAGGCTGATTGTGGAATTCTTCCAATTCGTTGAGCTGGTGGAACTTTTTCTCTTCTGTTGCTTGTAGTGCAAGAATTGGATTTTTCAGTACGCAATGCGCTTTATTTTCAGGCTCCACAGGTAATTGACATGCTTTAAGTTTGTCAGTCGAACTTTTTCTTTCATCAGAGTTCTGATCGGTACTATGTATCACATCAAGTCTGAAACATTCCTCCTTCTTTTCATCATCTGGGAAATTCATGGCCTTGAAAACATTGAATGTTACTTCTTGGTCTGTACCCTAATGCTTAATTCTCCTTTTTGTACATCAATAATAGTTCGACCTGTAGCCAAGAATGGTCTCCTGAGGATGATTGGCACGTCTGCGTCTTCCTCCATATCAAGGACAATAAAATCTGCTGGGAAAATGAATTTGTCAACCTTGACCAGCACAACCTCAACTACGCCTCTTGGAAATACGACCGTTCTATCAGCAAGTTGTAGTGAGACTGAAGTTAGCATTGTTTCTCCAATATGTAATTTCCTGAAAATAGAAAAAGGCATCAAGTTAACACTAGCACCTAAATCATATAAAGCCTTACCAAAGTCATGTTCTCCTATGGTGCAAGGAACAGTGAAACTGCCAGGATCTTCCAAATTTGGAGGAAGTTTCCTCTGAATGACGGCGCTGCATTCTTCTGATAATGCTACTGTCTCATAATCTCCCAATCTCCGCTTTCGTGAAAGAATGTCTTTCATAAATTTGGCATAGTTGGGCATTTGTTCCAACGCTTCTGCAAATGGATATTGATATGCAGCTTTTTGAAGATCTCCAGGAACCGAGAAAACTGCTTGTCCAATTTGTTCTTCTGAAGACGCTGAGGAAAATGTGGGGGTGGAATGCTATGTTCTTTTCCTTTGCTTCTTTTTCCTCCATCTGTTGTTTTGTTTCTTTTGGAACCTCCTCAGCAGCTGTTTTGGCTCCAACATCTTTGTTGATTTCAGTACCACTTTTTAATATGATGGCATGACAATGCTCATTCCCTATGTTCCTTGGATTTGGTTATGTGTTGCTAGGAAGGGTACCTGACGGTCTGTAACTCTGAGCATTGGACAGTTGTCCCATTTGATTCTCCAGTGCTTTAAGAGAGGCCGATTGACTTTGAATTAATGCCGCTTGAGATTGAAATATAGCATCATATCTTGCTGCTTGAGAGTCGTGTTTTTCTTCTATCTTTTTCAAGTGGGTCAACACTTCTGTTATTCCTGATTCATTTGTCTGCTCCTGGTCTTTGTTCTGTTGTTGGAATCCGGGTGGTGGGTTGTTCATTTGCCCATTATTGTTGCTCCATGCGAAATTGGGATGATTCCCCCACCCTGGGTTGTAGGTGTTGAAATATGGATTGTTCCCCTGTCTGTTGAAATTATTGACGTAGTTCACCGTTTCTTTATGTTGAATTGGTTCTGGTGCTCCTCCATATGATGAACTTGTGGTTCCAGCGATGTTCACAACTTGCGTGCAAAAGTGTTCTAGACATTTGCATATCTGATCCAGCATGGTATTCACTGCTGTTGTTCTCAACTTCATAAATTCCTACAATTCTTTGGATCATGCTCATTTCTGTTGGCCATAAAGAATTATTGTTGGCCATTTCTTCAATTAAGTACCAGGCTTGATCTTCTCCTTTTGCCATCAAAGCTCCTCCAGCAGCAGCATCAATTGTGGTTCTCATTATTCAGAAAGTCCATTGTAGAAGGTTTGGACTTGTAGCCACTTTGCGATCTCATGATGATGACATTTCCGGAGTAAATCTTTGAATCTTTCCCAAGCTTCACAAAGGGATTCTGAATCTTGTTGCATGAAGGATGTGATGTCATTCATTAACTTTGCAGTTCTGGCTGGTGGAAAGTATTTTGCAAGGAATTTGGTGGCTAGAGTGTTCCAAGTTGTGATGGAACCTGCTGGTAGTGAATGTCGCCAATCTTTAGCTCTGTCCTTCAAGGAGTATGGAAAAACACGCAGTCTCATTGCTTCTTCTGATGCTCTGTTGTAGTTGAAAGTACCGCAAACTTCCAGGAAGTTGCTGATGCGGGCATTAGGATATTCAGTTGCATTTCCCCGAAAATGTACTGACTGCTGAATCATCTGGATGCATGTTTTGATGTCACCCGCATTTGCTGGTAAGGGAGGGAGTACAATACAAGAAATGAGTCTGTCAACAACCGGAATGGTTCTGTCTCGAATGGGAATCGATGGTGCAACGTTCAAGGGTTCAGGTTCCATGTTGACTAAAGCTTCTTGGCCTTCTCGCCTTTCCCTTCTCAATTGTCTGATGGTTCTTTCAATTTCTTGGTCAAAGCGGTCGAAGTTCAGAGCTTCTGGTTCGTCTCGTGTAGTTTCTGAAAACCTGAAACACAAGAAAACAACAACAATAAGTAAAAAGAAATTAAATACAAGTAAGGTATCTAACCCCTAAACTAATAGTAAAAGATAAATAAGTCCCGGCAACGGCGCCAAAAACTTGACCGGTGTAAACACACACGTATAAAGCAAGCCCACGTATCGTTCAAGTAGCATAAAAATATCAATCCCACGAGGACTTAATATCTAATCTATTAATTTTATGAGGTCAAATGATTACTAGTAGCTAACAGGTTGATTGATTGATTTGAAATGGTGACGATTCTAAATTTAAAAGCAAGTAAATAAAATTTGTTCGAAAGTAGGTTTTAAGAAAATTAAATAATAAAAACTATCTAGGGTTGTGATTTCTTCCAATATCATTTTAAAGATGAAGTGGTTATCTAAAGTTGGGTAATATATTGATTTATTAACCTGGAACACCTAAATTATGTGTAAGCCTCTGTCGATGGTCACACAAATACCCAATTTAACCCAATTGAACCATATGTCTTTGTCAACCAAAATTATCTGGATTCATTAAGTTTAAGTTCCAATTATGGCCAGTTAATTTTTTTTAATGGCCAGTTAATAACAAGCATTAGGATTAAGACTCAATAAATAAACCTTATATTACCCAAACTGTAATTTAACCCCTTATAAAAACGGTGATATTGGATTTCATCACAACCCCAGATAACTGGCTTAGTTACGACAATATTTACGGGAAGTAAAAATTTAAATAAAATAAAAGACATAGGTAAAATTGCTGAAAATTAAATACTGAAAAGTAAATTGCTGAAAAGTAAATAAAGTAAAAGTAAAAAGTAAAAAGTAAAAAGTAAAAATAAAATAAAAGTAAATTACTAAAGTAATTGCTGAAATTAAATAAAGTTGGTAAAGTACAATAAAAGAAAATGCTGGGGGTTAGAGGATCAACTTTAATTACTACAATTTTAGATATCTCCCTTAATATAATATATTAACTTTGCGTGATAATTACCAACCAGCCATATAGGCGGTATCCTGATTAAGTCAAATTAATAATTAATTACCAACCGACCAACCAGGCGGTATCCATACTTAGTCAGATTAAAACCAATTTATAATTAATTACCAACCGACCAATATAGCGGTATCCTCATTAGTCAGGTTTTAAATAGTTTATATATTATAATTAAAGGAGATTAATCTAAATAGCAATAATAAAAGCTTTACCTTTCACCCCAGCAAGGGGGAGTTACCTCCTCATTGTTTGAAACGTAAAATTGAAAAAGTAAAGAAAGGAAAGTACTGTGCGTAAAAGTAGACTGTGGAAAGTAAAAACTGAAAAGTAAAGAAAAGAAAGTGCGAAAGCGGAAATTAATTACTGAAAGCTGTAAATAAACAAACAATATACAATCTTCTTATTTATTCTTTAGGAATTTCAAAGAAGAAAGTATGAATTTTACAAATGAAATGGTTTGGTATTTATAGGCAAAATTTTGCCTCCATCAAATTGTCCACCAAATCTATTATTAATTTCTCCACTAATTGCTTATCTTGTCTGGTGGTGATTTGATAATTTTTATTAATTATTTATTAATTTATATTTTTCTTTGAAAATGATTGATAATGACTTTAATAATTACACATCACACACTTCTGGATGGTTCATCAATTTCGGTCATGAAATCTTCAGAATTCGAAAATATTTTCTCTTCCAAAGCTGTATATCTTTGAGTCTTCTTTAATCTGGAACTTGAATCAGCTCAATCCGATATCGGAGTAAAAGGTTATGCCCAAAATACGACAGATGCGCAAAAAAGTAATTTCCAAAACTGCACTTCGTCAAAAACGCCCTTTCAAGTTTCCAATCTCCAAAATTAAAATATCAAGTGCAATAATTGCCCTTATTTGACCCATATTTCATCCTAAATGATTTCATTGAGTCCTGATATTATTATATCTGCAAAATAAAATAAAATACATCAAAACGTTCATCAAACCCGAGAAACTAAACAAAATAGTAAGTTAAAGGGGCGGTATAACGCAAGCGCACGTATCGTTCAAGTAGTATAAAAAAATTGATCCCACGAGGACTTAATATCTAATCTATAAATTTTATGAGGTCAAATGATTACTAGTATCTAACAGGTTGATTGATTGATTTGAAATGGTGACGATTCTAAATTTAAAAGCAAGTAAATAAAATTTGTTCGAAAGTAGGTTTTAAGAAAATTCAATATTAAAACTATCTAGGGTTCTGATTTCTTCCAATATCATTTTAAGATGAAGTGGTTATCTTAAAGTTATGTAATATATTGATTTATTAACCTGGAACACTAAATTATGTCTAAGCCTTTTCGATGGTCAGACACAAATACCCAGTTTAACCTATTGAACCATATGTCTATGTCAACCATATTATATGGATTCATTAAGTTTAAGTTCCAATTATGGCTACCCCCCCCGCCCGACAGGTATATTCCTATCCTGTAAGGAAATCTATAAAGGGTTATCTATTCTCAAGGAAGATCGTGGGCTATTGAGTCTAAGGTCTTAAACCTAAAATCTCTTTTCCAAGTTCATTCTATTGATAAGTTTACCAGTTCATTTTATTAATGGGCAGTTAATAAAAAGCATTAGGATTAAGACTCAAAAAAACCTTTAATTCCAAACTGTAATTTAAATTTTAACCCTCTTATAAACCGGTGATATTGGATTTCATCACAATCACACCCAGATAACTGGCTTAGTTACGACACATATTTAACGGGAAGTAAAAATTTTAATAAAATAAAAGACATAATGTAAATTGCTGAAAATTAAATACTGAAAAGTAAATTACTGAAAAGTAAAAAGTAAAAGTAAAAAGTAAAAGTAAAAAGTAAAAAGTAAAAATAAAATAAGTAAATTACTAAAAGTAAATTGCTGAAATTAAATAAAGTAGAAGTACAATAAAAGAAAATGCTGGGGGTTAGAGGATCAACTTTTATTACTACTATTTTAGATATCTCCTTTAATATAATATATTAACTTTACGTGATAATTACCAACCATCCATATAGGCGGTATCCTGATTAAGTCAAATTAATAATTAATTACCAACCGACCAACCAGGCGGTATCCATACTTAGTCCAGATTAAAACAATTTATAATTAATTACCAACCGACCAATATAGCGGTATCCTCATTAAGTCAGGTTTTAAATAGTTTATATATTATAATTAAAGGAGATTAATCTAAATAGCAATAATAAAAGCTTTACCTTTCACCCCAGCAAGGGGGAGTTACCTCCTCATTGTTTGAAACGTAAAAAACTGAGAAAGTAAGAAAGGAAAGTACTGTGTGCGTAAAAGTAAATTGTGGAAAGTAAAAACTGAAAAGTAAAGAAAAGAAAGTGCGAAAGCGGAAATTATTACTGAAAGCTGTAAATAAACAAACAAGATACAATCTTCTTATTTATTCTTTAGGAATTTCAAGAAGAAAGTATGAATTTTACAAATGAAATGGCTTGGTATTTATAGGCAAACTTTTGCCTCCATAAAATAATCCATCAAATTCTCCACCAAATCCATTATTAATTTCTCCACTAATTGCTTATCTTCTTTGGCGGTGATTTGATAATTTTTATTAATTATATTTTGCTTTGAAAATGATTGATAATGACTTTAATAATTACTCATCACACACCTCTGTATGGTTCATCAATTTCGGTCTTGAAATCTTCATAATTCGAAAATATTTTCTCCTTCAAAGCTGTATATCTTTGAGTCTTCTTTAATCTGGAACTTGAATCAGCTCAATCCGATATCGGAGTAAAAAGTTATGGCCAAAATACGACAGATGCGCAAAATTATAATTTCCAAAACTACACTTCGTCAAAAATGCCCTTTCAATTTCCAATCTCTCCAAATTAAAATATCAAGTGCAATAATTGCCCTTATTTGACCCATATTTCATCCTAATGATTTCATTGAGTCCTGATATTATTTTATTTGCAAAATAAAATAAAATACATCAAAACGTTCATCAAACCCGAGAAACTAAACAAAATATTAAGTTAAAGGGGCGGTATAACGCAAGAGCACGTATCGCTCAAGTAGTATAAAAATATTGATCCCACGAGGACTTAATATCTAATCTATTAATTTTATGAGGTCAAATGATTACTAGTATCTAACAGGTTGATTGATTGATTTGAAATAGTGACGATTCTAAATTTAAAAGCAAGTAAATAAAATTTGTTCGAATGTAGGTTTTAAGAAAATTTAATATTAAAAACTATCTAGGGTTGTTATTTCTTCCAATATCATTTTAAAGATGAAGTGATTATCTTAAAGTTATGTAATATATTGATTTATTAACCTGAACACTAAATCATGTGTAAGCCTCTGTCGATGGTCAGACACAAATACCCAGTTTAACCCAATTGAACCATATGTCTATGTCAACCATATTATCTGGATTCATTAAGTTTAAGTTCCAATTATGGCTACCCCCGCCCGACATGTATATTCATATCCTGTAAGGAAATCTATTAAAGGGTTATCTATCCTCAAGGAAGATCGTGGGCTATTGAGTCTAAGGTCTTAAACCTAAAATCACTTTTCCAAGTTCATTTTAAGTTTACCAGTTCAATTTTATTAATGGCCAGTTAATAAAAAGAATTAGGATTAAGACTCAATAAATAAACCTTTATATTACCCAAACTGTAATTTAACCCCTTATAAATCGGTGATATTGGATTTCATCACAACCCCAGATAACTGGCTTAGTTACGACACATATTTACGGGAAGTAAAAATTTAAATAAAATAGAAGACATAATGTAAATTGCTGAAAATTAAATACTGAAAAGTAAATTGCGGAAAAGTAAATAAAGTAAAAGTAAAAAGTAAAAAGTAAAAATAAAATAAAAGTAAATTACTAAAAGTAAATTGCTGAAATTAAATAAAGTAGAAGTACAATAAAAGAAAATGCTGGGGGTTGGAGGATCAACTTTTATTACTACTATTTTAGATATCTCCTTTAATATAATATATTAACTTTGCGTGATAATTACCAACCAGCCATATAGCGGTATCATGATTAACTCAAATTAATAATTAATTACCAACCGACCAACCAGGCGGTATCCATACTTAGTCAGATTAAAACCAATTTATAATTAATTACCAACCGACCAATATAGCGGTATCATCATTAAGTCAGGTTTAAATAGTTATATATTATAATTAAAGGAGATTAATCTAAATAGCAATAATAAAAGCTTTACCTTTCACCCCAGCAAGGGAGTTACCTCATCATTGTTTGAGTTAATCTGTGAACGTAAAAAACTGAAAAAGTAAAGAAATGAAAGTACTGTGCGTAAAAGTAAATTGTGGAAAGTAAAAACTGAAATGAAAGAAGAAAGTGCGAAAGCGGAAATTAATTATGAAAGCTGTAAATAAACAAACAAGATACAATCTTCTTATTTATTCTTTAGGAATTTCAAAGAAGAAAGTATGAATTTTACAAATGAAATGGCTTGGTATTTATAGGCAAACTTTTGCCTCCATAAAATCATCCATCAAATTCTCCACCAAATCCATTATTAATTTCTCCACTAATTGCTTATCTTGTTTGGTGGTGATTTGATAATTTTTATTAATTATTTATTAATTTATATTTTGCTTTGAAAATGATTGATAATGACTTTAATAATTACACATCACACACTTATGGATGGTTCATCAATTTCGGTCTTGAAATCTTCGTAATTCGAAAATATTTTCTCTTTCAAAGCTGTATATCTTTGGGTCTTCTTTAATCTGGAACTTGAATCAGCTCAATCCGATATCGGAGTAAAAAGTTATGCCCAAAATACGACAGATGCGCAAAATTATAATTTCCCAAACTACACTTCGTCAAAAATGCCCTTTCAAGTTTCCAATCTCCAAAATTAAAATATCAAGTGCAATAATTGCCCTTATTTGACCCATATTTCATCCTAAATGATTTCATTGAGTCCTGATATTATTTTATCTGCAAAATAAAATAAAATACATCAAAACGTTCATCAAACCCGAGAAACTAAACAAAATATTAAGTTAAAGGGGCGGTATAACGCAAGCGCACGTATCGTTCAAGTAGAATAAAATATACAATATCTTCTGTCTATGTAACGAGCTTTGGGTCGGTGACTCCCAAACCTGTTGGCTTTAGGGCACCAGGTGTTAAGACACCCCTACGGACTTAATTACTCAGACTTCAGATATATATATTTTTGCAGCATCTTTGATCCATGTAGCGAGCTTTGGGCAAGTGACTCCCAAACCAGTTGGTGTTAGGGCACTAGGTGTTAAAACACCCTTACAGACTCAATAACTCGGATCTCAGAAGTTTTTTTTTTTTTACTCCATCACTTTTTGAGATGCGTCCTCCAATTAAACTAGAGTACAACATATTACAAACTTTTCAATTTTAGCTCATGTCCGTATGTTAATATGTATGTTGATAATACCTGCTAACTAAGCATATGAAGATCCATTTTAGTCAGTTTTATAGAGAATTTACAAATTAAATAATTCAAAAGGAAAAAAACCAAAATTAACTTGTTCCGAATAGGTTTGAGATACGTCTCAGGAGTGAAAACTCCTTACTCGCTATCGCTTACCAATTTCACCTTTTGGTCAAAATAAAAACACAAAATATTTTTTTAATTTTTGAAAATTTTTCATTTTTTTTGTATTTTTTGAAAAATTTTGAAATAAAAGTAACACAAACTACAAACAAGATACTAATCAACTAATTCCCTCCCCCACCTAATGAGACATTGTCCCCAATGTCTTAAACAGTAGAAGAAAGAAGTTTAGAAGATAGTATCTGGTTAGCTGAAATTCTACAGGAAATTAAAGGTTAAGATCCAGATTAATCCTACGCTTCTTACCACGATCCTCATCGGACCAATTTATCTTTGAAAGGATAGGGTCAATTTGTGGTTCATAGGCTAAGATTTGGTCAATTAGATCTGGAGCAGTTCTAACAGTGAAGAGGAGTTCTTTTAAAGATTTTTGACAACGAACCTATTTCTCCGGGTATCATCAAGAAACACACAAAAAAAATCATAAAAAGGGTGCTGCCTGCCATGTATTGTGGTTTAGTACTAACACTACTACCGCAAAACACACATATGTTTTCAACTCGTCTCCTTGAAGTGGCTTCCATGTTTTACTCTGGATGTCTTCAAAAGTGCAATGATGAGTTGAATTTATAATACCTAAAAAGGGTGAGTAAAAAATAGCACAAGTATCATTGCTGTAAACCCTCACGAGACTACAACCTCGTCGACTAGGGACACCTAGGGGTTTAAAGGCTTGTTGCATACGCTAAATGCAACCGTGATCCCTACGAAAGTGGCTTAGTTTAATTTTTTTTTTTTTGTTTTGCTCGGGACTAGCAAAATGTTAGGTTTGGGGGTGTGATGAGCGGAAAATATATCAATATTTACCGCCCCTTTTACTTAATATTTTGTTTAGTTTCTCGGGGTTTGATGAACGTTTTGATGTGTTTTAGTTTATTTTGAAGATAAAATAATATTGGGACTCAATGAATCATTTAGGACGAAAATGTGGGTCAAATAAGGGTAAAAATTGGACTTGACATATTAATTTTGGAGATTGGAAACTTGAAAGGGCGTTTTTGACGAAGTGCAGTTTTGGAAATTCCAGTTTTGCGCATCTGTCGTATTTTGGGCATAATGTTTTACTCCGATATCGGATTGAGCTAATTCAATCTCCAGATTAAAGAAGACTCAAAGATCTACAACTTTAAAGAACAAAATAATTTCGAATTCTGAAGATGTCATGCCTGAAATTGATGAACCATCCAGAAGTGTGTTGTGTGTAATTATTAAAGTTACTTTCAATCATTTTCAAAACAAAAAAAAATTAATAAATAAATAATAAAAATTATCAAATCATCACCAAACATGATAAGAGATTAATGGAGCAATTAATAATGGATTTGGTGGAGCAATTAGTGGAGCAATTAATAATTGATTTGGTGGATGATTTGATGGAGGTAAAATTTTGCCTATAAATACCAAGCCATTTCATTTGTAAATTTTCATACTTTCTTCTAAGGAATTCCTTAAGAATACTAAGAAGATTGTATCTTGTTTGTTTATTTACAGCTTTCAGTAATTAATTTCCACTTTCGCACTTTCTTTTCTTTACTTTTCAGTTTTTACTTTCCGAAATTTACTTTTACGCACAGTACTTTTCTTTCTTTACTTTTCAGCAATTTACTTTCAGCATTTACTTTTCAGCAATTTACTTTCAGCTTTTACTTTTCAGCAATTTACTTTCAGCAATTTACTTTCAGCTTTTACTTTTCAGCATTTAATTTTCAGTATTTAATTTTCAGTATTTTACTCTATGTCTTTATTTTATTTAAGTTTTTTTTACTACCCGTAAATATGTGTCGTAACTAAGCCTGTTATCTGGGGTTGTGATGAAATCCAATATCACCGGTTTATAAGGGGTTAGATTATAGCTTGGGTAATATAAAGATTTTTTATTGAGTCTTAATCTTAATGCTTTTTTCATTAACTGGCCATTAATACAATTGAACTGGGAAACTTAAAATGAACTAGACATATGGATTTTAAGTTTAAGACCTTAGACTCAATAGTCCACGATCTTCCTTGAGGATAGATAACCCTTTAATAGATTTCCTTACATGAAAGATATATACCTGTCGGGCGGGGGTAGCCATAATTAGAACTTAAACTTAATGAATCCAGATAATTTGGTTGACATAGATATATGGTTCAATTGGATTAAACTGAGTATTTGTGTCTAACCATCGACAGAGGCTTACACATAATTTAGTGTTCCAGGTTGATAAATCAATATATTACCCAACTTTAAGATAACCACTTCATCTTTAAAATGATTTTGGAAAAATCACAACCCTAGATAGTTTTTAATATTGAATTTTCTTAAAACCTACTTCGAATAAATTTTATTTACTTGCTTTTAATTTAGAATCGTCACCATTTCAAATCAATCAATCAACCTGTTAGATACTAGTAATCATTTGACCTCATAAAATTAATAGATTAGATATTAAGTCCTCGTGGGATCGATATTTTTATACTACTTGAACGATACGTGCGCTTGCGTTATACATGTGTGTTTACGCCGGTCAAGTTTTTGTGTGATGAGCGGAAAATATATCAATATTTACCGCCCATTTTACTTAATTTTGTGTTAGTTTCTCGGGGTTTGATGAACGTTTTGATGTGTGTTAGTTTATTTTGCAGATAAAATAATATTGGGACTCAATGAAATCATTTAGGACGAAAATGTGGGTCAAATAAGGGTAAAAATTGGACTTGACATATTAACTTTGGAGATTGGAAACTTGAAGGGCGTTTTTGACGAAGTGCAGTTTTGGAAATTTCATTTTTGCGCATCTGTCGTATTTTGGGCATAACTTGTTACTCCGATATCGGATTGAGCTGATTCAAGTGAGCTCATTAAAGAAGACTCAAAGATCTACAACTTTAAAGAACAAAATAATTCGAATTCTGAAGATGTCATGCCCGAAATTGATGAACCATCCAGAAGTGTTGGGTGTAATTATTAAAGTCACTTTCAAATCATTTTCAAAGCAAAAATAAATTAATAAATAAATAATAAAAATTATCAAATCATCACCAAACATGATAAGAGATTAATGGAGCAATTAATAATGGATTTTGTGGAGCAATTAGTAGAGCAATTAATAATTGATTTGGTGGATGATTTGATGGAGGCAAAATTTTGCCTATAAATAACAGCCATTTCATTTGTAACTTTTCATACTTTCTTCTAAGGAATTCATTAAGAATACCAAGATGATTGTATCTTGTTGTTTTATTTACAGCTTTCAGTAATTAATTTCCGCTTTCCCCCTTTTTTCTTTCTTTACTTTTCAGTTTTTACTTTCCGCAATTTACTTTTACGCACAGTACTTTTCTTTCTTTACTTTTCAGCAATTTACTTTCAGCATTTACTTTCAGGCAATTTACTTTTAGCTTTTACTTTTCAGCAATTTACTTTCAGCATTTTACTTTCAGCTTTTACTGTTCAGCATTTAATTTTCAGTATTTAATTTTCAGTATTTTACTTTATGTCTGTTATTTTATTTAAGTTTTTTTTACTACCCGTAAATATGTATCGTAACTAAGCCAGTTATCTGAGGTTGTGATGAAATCCAATATCAACGGTTTATAAGGGGATAGATTATAGCTTGGGTAATAAAAATTATTTATTTATTGAGTCTTAATCTTAATGCTTTTTCATTAACTGGCCATTAATAAAATTGAACTGGGAAACTTAAAATGAACTAGACATAGGGATTTTAAGTTTTAGACCTTAGACTCAATAGTCCGCGATCTTCTTTTAGGATAGATAACCCTTTAATAGATTTCCTTACAGGATAGACATATACCTGTCGGGCGGGGGTAGCCATAATTGGAACTTAAACTTAATGAATCTAGATAATTTGGTTGACATAGACATATGGTTCAATTGGATTAAACTGGGTATTTGTGTCTGACTAACGACAGAGGCTTACACATAATTTAGTGTTCCAGGTTAATAAATCAATATATTACCCAACTTTAAGATAACCACTTTATCTTTAAAAATGATATTGGAAGAAATCACAACCCTAGATAGTTTTTAATAATGAATTTTCTTACAACCTACTTTCGAACAATTTTATTTACTTGTTTTTTTAAAATTTAGAATCGTCACCATTTCAAATCAATCAATAACCTGTTAGATACTAGTAATCATTTGACCTCATAAAATTAATAGATTAGATATTAAGTCCTCGTGGGATCGATATTTTTATACTACTTGAACGATACGTGCGCTTGCGTTATACGGTGTGTTTACGCCGGTCAAGTTTTTGGCGCCGTTGCCGGGGACTTATTATCTTTTACTATTAGTTTAGGGGTTAGATACGTTACTTGTATCTAATTTCTTTTTACTTATTGTTTTTGTTTTCCTGTGTTTCAGGTTCTTAGAAACTACATGAGACGAACCAGAAGCTTCGAACTCCGACCGCTTGACCCAGAAATTGAAAGAACCATCAGACAGTTGAGAATGGAAAGGCGAGAAGGCCAAGAAGCTTTAGTCAACATGGAACCTGAACCGTTGGAGGTTGCACCACCAATTCCCATTCGAGAGAGAACCATTCCGGTGCTTGATAGACTCATTTCCTGTATTGTACTTCCTCCCTTACCAGCAAATGCGTGTGACATCAAAACATGCATTCAGATGATTTAGCAGTCAGTTCAGTTCGGGGGGAATGCAACTGAAGATCCTAATGCCCACATCAGTAACTTCCTGGAAGTTTGCGGTACTTTCAACTACAATAGAGCATCAGAAGAAGCAATGAGACTGCGTTTTTCCCATACTCCTTGAAGGATAGAGCTAAGCTTGGCTACATTCACTACCAGCAGGTTCTATCACAACTTGGAACACTTTAGCCACCAAATTTCTGCAAAGTACTTTCCACCAGCCAGAACCGGAAAGCTGAGGAATAACATCACATCCTTTGTACAACAAGATTCAGAATCCCTCTGCGAAGCTTGGGAAAGGTAAAAATATTTGCTCCGTAAATGTCCACACCATGAATTCCAAAATGGCTTCAAGTCCAAACATTCTATAATGGACTTTCTGGAATAATGAGAACCACAATCGATGCTGCTGCTGGAGGAGCTTTAATGGCAAAAGGAGAAGATCAAGCCTGGGACCTAATCGAAGAAATGGCCAACAACATTCCTTGTGGCCAACAGAAAGGAGCATGATCCAAAGAATTGCAGGAATTTATGAAAGTGGAGCCAATACAGCAGTCAACGCCAAGCTAGATCAGATATGAAAATTCATGGAGACTCTTACCACTGGATTCACAAGTTCACCATATGGAGGAGCACCAGATTCGAACCAACTTGAAGAGATGGTGAATTATGTCAACAATTTCAACAGATAGGGGAACAATCCATATTCCAACACCTACAACCCAGGGTGGAGGAATCATCCCAATTTTTCATGGAGCAAAAATTCAGGCCAACAGCAGAACTATCCACCACCTGAATTTCAGCAACAGAACAAAAGCCAGGAGCAGGCAAATGAACCAGGAAGAACAGAAGTGTTGACGCACTTGAAAAAGATAGAAGTAAAACACAACTCTCAAGCAGCAAGATATGATACTATGTTTCAATCTCAAGTAGCAAAATATGATGCTATGTTTCAATCCCAAACAGCATTAATTCAAAGTCAATCTGCTTCTATTAAAGCACTGGAGAATCAAATTGGACAACTGGCAAATGCTCAGAGTTACAGACCGCCATGTACCATTCCTAGCAATACAGAGCCAAATCCAAGAAACATGGAGAAGGAGCAATGTCATGCCATCATGTTAAAAAGCGGTACTGAAATCAACAAAGATATTGGAGCCAAAACAGCTGCTGAGGAAGTTCCAAAAGAAACAAAGCAACAGATAGTGAAAAAGAAGCAAAGGAAAAAGAACAGATCATTCCACCTCCACCTTTTCCTCAGCGTCTTCAGAAGAATAAACTGGACAAGCAGTTTGCTCGATTCTTGGAGGTGTTCAAAAAGCTGCATATCAACATTCCATTTGCAGAAGCGTTGGAACAAATGCCCAACTATGCCAAATTCATGAAAGATATTCTTTCACGAAAGCAGAGATTGGGAGATTATGAGACAGTAGCATTATCTGAAGAATGCAGCGCCATCATTCAGAAAAAACTTCCTCCAAAGTTGAAAGATCCTGGCAGTTTCACTGTTCCTTGCACCATATGAGAACATGACTTCGGTAAGGCTCTGTGTGATTTAGGTGCTAGTGTTAACTTGACGCATTTTTCTATTTTTAGGAAACTGTAGATTGGAGAAACAATGCCCACTTCATTCTCACTACAACTTCTGACAGAACGCTCGTATTTCCAAGAGGCGTAGTTGAGGATGTGCTGGTCAAGGTTGACAAATTCATTTTCCCAGTAGATTTTATTGTCCTTGATATAGAGGAAGACGCGATATGCCAATCATCCTCGGGAGAGACCATTCTTTGCTACAGGTTGAACCATTATTGATGGAGAAAAAGAAGAATTAACCATGAGGGTACAAGACAAGAAGTAACATTCATGTTTTCAAGGCCATGAATTTCCCAGATGATGAAAAGAAGGAGGAATGTTTCAAACTTGATGTGATACATAGTACCGTTCAGAACTCTGATGAAAGACAAAGTTCTATTGACAAACTTAAAACATGTTAATTGCCTGTGGAGCCTAAAGATAAAGCGTCTTTTGTACTGAAGAAGCCAATTCTTGCACTACAAGAAACAGAAAAGAAAAAGTTCCACCAGCTCAACGAATTGGAGGAAATTCACATACAGCTTTTTGAGGATGCCAAATTGTACAAGGAAAAGGCAAGGAAAAGACATGATGAGAAGTTAGTGCACATACAACTGGAACACGGGCATAAGGTACTGTTAAACAAATCAAGGGTGAAATTCTTCCCATGGAAGCCAAAATCACGGTGGTCAGGTCCATTTGTGATCACCAAGGTTTTACCAGACAGAGACATTGAGATACATGATCCTGAATCCAACAAAACTTTCAAGGTTAAAAACAAGCCGTGTTAAGCACTACTGGGGAGAATCATTTGAGCGACAAAAAGAAAGTGTCACACTTTCAGATCTAGCCTAACGTTCGAGAAGTCACGTCTAGCTGAAATCTTTAAACTTAGCGCTCGTAGGGAGGCAACCCATGTAATTTTTGTATATATTGTGATCTGGTGTGTTTTATTTTTGTGTGTTTAATTTTTGCAGGTTTAGTCATTTCACGATGGAAGAAGCTCTCGCAAATCTTCAGAAGCAATTTCCTTCTGTCCCTCAAAAATCTCTGATGAAGTCTACAAAGCTCGCTTGGAACGGATGAGACTACTTCTGATAAAAAGTATTCCTAATGACATTTGTTGGGTAATTGAAACACGAGTCCGGTTGGCAGGTGAGTCTTCTGACACTTTTATTTCACATCTGCCTGATTTTGGAAGAAGCACCTATGCAAAGAAACGTAGAGCTAAGAAAATGGGTGTTTGTTACAAATGTGCACCCTGGAATTGCAATACTCGTTGTCATTCTTTATGAATGGTGTCTGATAATCGCGAAGACAAAATTAAATTCATTAGGGATGGCTTGAGTAAGGAGTCTTTAGAAGATATATCTTCGACTCTTGAGACGCATCCCAGTGGATATGTTACACATAGCCATTCGCAAATAACATACACAATTTCAAAAAGAAAGACAACAATTAAGTCTTGGGAATCTAACTCAAAAGACCCTGTTTGCCAATTTATAAAAAAAATTGGATGGGAAGCTTGTCCCTGACGCATAAACGTCAATCAAGCCGCTGCTTTTCTTGTAAATATTATATCTCTTTTTCTTTTCCTAATAATTGTAATTTGTTTTGTTGTACTTTATCGGACAGGATCCAGATCTTTTTGACTATCACGATTTATTTTACTGTTTAACTAATAATTGTCATTTGGCAGGTACTAGTGCTATTATTTTACTCACCCTTTTTAGGTGTTATAAATTCACTCATCATTGCACTTTTGAAGACATCCAGAGTAAAACATGGAAGCCACTTCAAGAAGACGAGTTGAAAACATCTATGTGTTTTGCGGTAGTAGTGTTGGTACAAAACCACAATACGTAGAAGCAGCACAAGAATTGGGTCGAGTCTTAGCTGTAAGAAATATGCACTTAGTATATGGCGGAGGCAATCTTGGACTAATGGGGATCGTTTCAAAGGTTGTACAGGAGGGAGGCAGTCACGTTTTGGGAATCATCCCAAAACCCTTGGCAGAATCAAATCTTATTGAACCATCAAATGGAGAAGAACTGATCGTGCCAGGTATGTCTGAACGACTGGTAGAAATGATTAACCGTTCTGATGCTTTTATTGCTTTGCCAGGTGGCTTGGGCACATTGGAGGAAATTTTTATAGTGCTATCTTGGGCAAACTTGAATATACTGAGAGTGGTATTTATATCACTATTTCCTACTCATTTAACCTAATATTTTGTATAAATTCTTGAATTTTGTGAATGTTTTGATGTGTTTTGTGTTATTTTGTAGATAAATAAAGTTTCAGGACATTCTGGAGGTGATTTGGAGCAAAATAGTGAAAATTGGCGAAAAATGACATTTTGGTAATTTCCAGCGTCGCGACGCCAAGACCTTCAGCATCGCGACGCCTAACGTGCACCGAGTCTTGCTAACGTGCGCCGGGTCAACAAGTCAGAGTTGAGAAGTTTGACTTTGCTAACATGCACAGTGCCACGTGTCACCATCCCAACGGAATTGCTAACATGCGCCCGTGCCACGTGTCATCATCTTACGTTGCCGACAGTCGCCATCGCCATGTCATGCCACGTCAGCGCCACGTCAGCATGATGTCATCACAATAATTGAGTCTTAGCTGCCTTGCCATGTGTCGCGTTAACAGTCAGCCGCCTTGCCACATGTCGCCACCTCAGTATGCCAAGTCGAACTGTTCCAGCGTCGCGACGCTGGCTTGGTGTCGTGACGCTGGACCCCTATCCGCGCCTATAAATTCAGCGTGAAATTTCAGATTTTGTACACCATTCTCTCTCTTCTATTCCGTGTAAATAGAGAGTTTCTCTCTCTAGAATCTTTAGTTTTTAATTTTTTTTTTTACTTTTGTAATTAATTTTTAATTACTTTTTGTAATAATAGTAATTACTTTCGTTACTTTTACAGTTTTTACTATTTACCATGAGGAGGTAATTTCCCCAGCTAGGGTGAAGGTAATTCTTTTACTGTTACTATTTAGATTAATCTCCCTTAAAAATAATATATTTACTATTTAAAATACTGATAATAAAGGATACCGCTATATTGGTTGGTTGGCAATTCAATTTAATCTGGTTTAAACATGACTAATCAAGGAAAACCGCTAATATTTAATTTGACTTAATCAGGAAACCGCTATATTTTAGATATCTCCTTTAATATAATATATTAACTTACGTGATAATTACCAACCAGCCATATAGGCGGTATCCTGATTAAGTCAAATTAATAATTAATTACCAACCAACCAACCAGGCGGTATCCATACTTAGTCAGATTAAAACCAATTTATAATTAATTACCAACCGACCAATATAGCGGTATCCTCATTAAGTCAGGTTTTAAATAGTTTATATATTATAATTAAAGGAGATTAATCTAAATAGCAATAATAAAAGCTTTACCTTTCATCCCGCAAGGGGGAGTTACCTCCTCATTGTTTGAAACGTAAAAACTGAGAAAGTAAAGAAAGGAAAGTACTGTGCATAAAAGTAAATTGTGGAAAGTAAAATCTGAAAAATGAAAAGTAAAGAAAAGAAAGTGCGGAAAGCGGAAATTAATTACTGAAAGCTGTAAATTAACAAACAAGATACAATCTTCTTATTTATTCTTTAGGAATTTCAAAGAAGAAAGTATGAATTTTACAAATGAAATGGCTTGGTATTTATAGGCAAACTTTTGCCTCCATAAAATCATCCATCAAATTCTCCACCAAATCCATTATTAATTCTCCACTAATTGCTTATCTTGTTTGGCTGTGATTTGATAATTTTTATTAATTATTTATTAATTTATATTTTGCTTTGAAAATGATTGATAATGACTTTAATAATTACACATCACACACTTCTGGATGGTTCATCAATTTCGGTCATGAAATCTTCAGAATTAGAAAATATTTTGTCTTTCAAAGCTGTATATCTTTGAGTCTTCTTTAATCTGGAACTTGAATCAGCTCAATCCGATATCGGAGTAAAAAGTTAAACCTAAAATTTGACAGATGCGTAAAACTGTAATTTCCAAAACTGCACTTCGTCAAAAACGCCCTTTCAAGTTTCCAATCTCCAAAATTAAAATATCAAGTGCAATAATTGCCCTTATTTGACCCATATTTCATCCTAAATGATTTCATTGAGTCCTGATATTATTATATCTGCAAAATAAAATAAAATACATCAAAACGTTCATCAAACCCGAGAAACTAAACAAAATAGTAAGTTAAAGGGGCGGTATAACGCAAGCGCACGTATCGTTCAAGTAGTACAAAAATATTGATCCCACGAGGACTTAATATCTAATCTATTAATTATTGAGGTCAAATGATACTAGTATCTAACAGGTGATTGATTGATTTGAAATGGTGACGATTCTAAATTTAAAAGCAAGTAAATAAAATTTGTTCGAAAGTAGGTTTTAAGAAAATTCAATATTAAAAACTATCTAGGGTTGTGATTTCTTCCAATATCATTTTAAAGATGAAGTGGTTATCTTAAAGTTATGTAATATATTGATTTATTAACCTGGAACACTAAATTATATGTAAGCCTCTGTCGATGGTCAGACACAAATACCCAGTTTCACCCAATTGAACCATATGTCTATGTCAACCATATTATCTGGATTCATTAAGTTTAAGTTCCAATTATGACTACCCCCGCCCGACAGGTATATTCCTATCCTGTAAGGAAATCTATTAAAGGGTTATCTATCCTCAAGGAAGATCGTGGGCTATTGAGTCTAAGGTATTAACCTAAAATCTCTTTTCCAAATTCATTTTAAGTTTACCAGTTCAATTTTATTAATGGCCAGTTAATAAAAAGTATTAGGATTAAGACTCAATAAATAAAACTTTATATTACCCAAACTGTAATTTAACCCCTTAAAAACCGGTGATATTGGATTTCATCACAACCCCAGATAACTGGCTTAGTTACGACACATATTTACGGAAGTAAAAAATTAAATAAAATAAAAGACATAATGTAAATTGCTGAAAATTAAATACTGAAAAGTAAATTGCGGAAAAGTAAATAAAGTAAAAGTAAAAGTAAAAATAAAATAAAAGTAAATTACTAAAAGTAAATTGCTGAAATTAAATAAAGTAGAAGTACAATAAAAGAAAAGCTGGGGGTTAGAGGATCAACGTTTATTACTACTATTTTAGATATCTCCTTTAATATAATATATAACTTTGCGTGATAATTACCAACCAGCCATATAGGCGGTATCATGATTAAGTCAAATTAATAATTAATTACCAACCGACCAACCAGGCGGTATCCATACTTAGTCAGATTAAAACCAATTTATAATTAATTACCAACCGACCAATATAGCGGTATCCTCATTAAGTCAGGTTTTAAATAGTTTATATATTATAATTAAAGGAGATTAATCTAAATAGCAATAATAAAAGCTTTACCTTTCACCCCAGCAAGGGGGAGTTACCTCCTCATTGTTTGAAACGTAAAAACTGAAAAAGTAAAGAAAGGAAAGTACTGTGCGTAAAAGTAAATTGTGGAAAGTAAAAACTGAAAAGTAAAGAAAAGAAAGTGCGAAAGCGGAAATTAATTACTGAAAGCTGTAAATAAACAAACAAGATACAATCTTCTTATTTATTCTTTAGGAATTTCAAAGAAGAAAGTATGAATTTTACAAATGAAATGACTTGGTATTTATAGGCAAACTTTTGCCTCCATCAAATCATCCATCAAATTCTCCACCAAATCCATTATTAATTTCTCCACTAATTGCTTATCTTGTTTGGTGGTGATTTGATAATTTTTATTAATTATTTATTAATTTATATTTTGCTTTGAAAATGATTGATAATGACTTTAATAATTACACATCACACACTTATGGATGGTTCATCAATTTCGGTCTTGAAATCTTCATACGACAGATGCGCAATATTTTGCTTGAGGTGGATGATTTGATGGAGGCAAAATTTTGCCTATAAATAACAAGCCATTTCATTTGTAAATTTTCATACTTTCTTATAAGGAATTCATTAAGAATACTAAGAAGATTGTATCTTGTTTGTTTATTTACAGCTTTCAGTAATTAATTTCCGCTTTCGCACTTCTTTTCTTTACTTTTCAGTTTTACTTTCCGCAATTTACTTTTACGCACAGTACTTTTCTTTCTTTACTTTTCAGTTTACTTTCAGCATTTACTTTTCAGCAATTAACACATATAAAATATTATGTATAAAATATTACGTATGTATAATCAAATTAAAACTATAAAAGCATAGATTCAAATAAATATCAAACATGTTAAGAATAATTTTTTTAATTAAAAATATGTTGTGTGGTCAAGACCTGTGCTGATACTATTTTTTAGGGTGGATTTGGATCCCCTATAGCCATATCGGAACGGGTCCAACCTATTGATAGATAACATAGATGTATTTTTAAATAAATAAATAGGATATTATATTCTATTATTAGCCTATAGAAAAAAATCTGGGACAAATGGGAGTCTGAAACTCCAAAACGGAGAAAACTATTTCAGCACGCACGCGTCACTCATGCAAGTGTGCCTCGCGCCCAACTCCCATTTTTTCCTTGTTTTAAAATGTATCAGCTCTGAAATTTTTTCAAATAGTTGATACATGTGGGTATATTGCCCAATACACTTCAATCTTTTCAAAAATACTTAAAAACCCCCAAATCTAATTTTTAACATCAAAATCTATTTCAGCACATTAAAAAACAGAAATTATGTTTTTTAAAATATCAAATATTTTTATAAAATATAGTTATATTCAAAATACATATATGTATGAATTTGAATTTAAAATTCAAACCAACCAAGAATCCCACGAAGAAATAACCCATGAATAATTTTAGGTCACTTAAAGGTGGTCAAGTGGTTATAGAATGGTAGGCATAGTTACAAACTTTTATCTAGAGTTCAAAGCTCCAAGTTTTGTGTTATATGTTCAACATACACAAAACATGATCCAATCACTACCAAATTATGTTTATATGCTTTTTAAGCATTTACACACAAATCCTTAGTATTATTTCAACTTCAAAATATATTATTTTACATCAAATACATAATAAATCACTATTTATTTCACTAATGATATCAAATCATTAATGAAAACATAATTTATTAGAGAACATCAAAACTTACCTAACAAGCTTGGATGAAAGATAAAATCTTCAAAGTTGAAAGTTGTAGAGAACTTTCAAAGATTTTCTCACAATTAATTTTTTTGGTTAAAACATTCTTATCAAAAAAGCTTAAGCTTATCTTTTATGATTAAGCTTTTTATTTTTAATTAATAAAAGTTTTATTCAAATTTTTGGTGGACTTAATCTAATTTGTCTAAATATGCATATTAGGTGTAATCTTATCATTTTTTCTAGAAACTTGATTAATCAAATTAAATCACGTAAAATGCACCTATATAATTATATTTTGTAATTATCAAAATATCCTCCAATTGTAAAGATATTTATGAAATTACAACGATGTCCATATATGATTATTTATTTAACAGTTAAATAAATTTTGATTAATCCAATTAATCCCAATTATTCTAGTGAATAATTAATCTTATCCAATAACACTTAATTATTTTATTTGATAATTATAATATCAAATATTATTTATTATCAAATTTAATTGGCTACCTGAGTGCTTAACGAATACACTTTATATTGTAAGACTCTATAAGTTCAGACATGTTCATCATATGACCCTAACTCATATACAAGCAATTCGAACACCTTTGAAATTGCAAAGAACACGAATGACCTTTCCGAACTATACTAGTCGAGATCGTCACATATGTTTAATAATTTTATTGTCGTATTATGTTCGAGTTATGCATAGGAAACATAGATTATACCGTCAAGTTTTCAAGGCGCACATCCCATATTGTTGACATGTCCATGATTTATTATAACTAATTATAATAATTTTTTGGATGTATATGTGATCAATCCTAGATGATTGGCTATGGCCAAGTCCTTAGAATCGTGACTCATACACGTGAGTGCAAAATACACATCTTGGTCATGTTTGGAGGCTCTCGGCCTTGGGCAAGATTTTTGGGGTTTCATGTTGCATTTTGAATTTTGATATGTATGATATGTTAGAATCATCTTAGTAATGATTTAGAATCATCCAAAACTGTTTTGAATAATTTACGACTAAAATGAACAAAATGCAAAGTTTCGGGGCAATTTTGTAATTACACAAAAATTTGATTTCTTGTGTAATCTGTCATAATTTGATAATTGGTTAATTAAATAAATAAGTTTATTTAAATGATCTGAGAAAACGTTTTGAAATCTGAAAATTTTGATTTTCCATTGTTCCGTTGCGTTACCAGAATTCCGCCGTAAAACCCTTCATAAATTGTATCAGAGCGAGTCTGATTATAGGCCTCCTAATATGATTAGCCCTTTAAATTAAATGTTAATCATGTTTTCTTAACTTTATACATGCATGTTTTAATCTAATTTGATTAGATTTAGGGTGTATGACACTTAGCGGAAAATCCCTAATTAATAAGATTTAAATAAAATTATATATTTGATGCATGTTATATGGTATGTCTTGTCAATATGGTTCATGAATATTTCTCTGTGACTACATCCGAGATCGTGCCTCTGCTGTGAGGGTGTAGCCGATAGAGATTTATATATGATGAATGTATATTAGATACTATATAAATTCAAGCGAAAGCGAAATCCTGAACGTGCCCTAGCTGTCAGGGTTACGCAAGTAGCTTGAGTTTATCATTGACGAGCTTAACCTTGGTACGTCTCCTTGTGGGCCTGCCTTAGCAGTCACAACGAGAAACGACAGGACCGAAAACCCAGGAGTCACTAGTGAGTGATTGACAAATAAGTTGTCTACCTGATGAATATATATAGGCGAGACCGTGCCTCTGCTGTGAGCTGAAATATATTCATGGGATCCACTTTTCACTTTTCACTATTTACATTTCATTTAATTATTAAATCCTTGTATTCTATTTGGGGATTACAGTATTGCATGATTTAGTGTGAGTGGCATTTTTAGGTAAAAAATCCATGATCTAGTTTATGCTTATGATATTATATGAAACTGCTTAAATTCGGCTAACCATTTTTCGTGATCTATATGATAGATTTACGATGGCGGCACCATCCACTAATCAGTTTGCGCGTATGCTTGATGCGAACAAACTCAAGGGCGCTGAGAACTTCACCGATTTGGATTTGGATTTGAGGATTGTCCTCGATTTCGAGAAGTTGGGATATGTTCTTGAGGGTCCACTGCCCCTTGCTGTGGGAGAGGACGCTACACCGGAAGAACGCGAAGTCTTCCAAGCTTGGAAGGATGAATATTTAAATTTAAATCATACATCTTAAGTTCACTTTCACCGAGACTCAATAAACCATACTATAGATTTGGATTTGAGGATTGTCCTCGATTTCGAGAAGTTGGGATATGTTCTTGAGGGTCCACTACCCCTTGGTGTGGCAGAGGACGCTACACCGGAAGAACGCGAAGTCTTCCAAGCTTGGAAGGATGATGATTAAAAGTTAAATCATACATCTTAAGTTCGCTTTCACCGGGACTCAAGAAACAATACTATGGCATGTCAGATGCGTATAGTATGATGACGCGATTAAGACAATCGTTTGAGAACCAAGAACAAGTTGATCAATCAATAAAAGGCAATAATCTCATTCTGAATGACATTCTCGGTAGGAATGTCATTCTTGGTTCACTCCCAGCTTCTTATCACCAGTTCGTGATGTATTTGATGAGCGGAAAATATATCAATATTTACCGCCACTTTTACTTGATATTTTGTTTAGTTTCTCGGGTTTGATGAACGTTTTGATATGTTTTATTTTATTTTGGCAGATAAAATAATATCGGGACTCAATGAAATCATTTAGGACGAAATGTGGATCAAATAAGGGCAATTATTGGACTTATATATTAATTTTGGAGATTGGAAACTTGAAAGGGCGTTTTTGACGAAGTGCAGTTTTGGAAATTCCAGTTTTGCACATCTGTCGTATTTTTGGAATAACTGTTTACTCAGATATCAGATTGAGCTGATTCAAGTTCCAGATTAACGAAGACTCAAGATCTACAACTTTGAAAGAGAACATATTTTCAATTTCTGATGATTTCATGACCTAAATTGATGAACCATCCAGAAGTGTGTGGAGTGTAATTATTAAAAGTCATTATCAATCATTTTTCAAAGAAAAATATTAATTAATAAATAATTAATAAAAATTATCAAATCACCACCAAACAAGATAAGAAATTAGTGGAGCAATTATGGATTTGGTGGAGTAATTAGTGGAGAAATTAATAATGGATTTGGTGGAGAAATTGATTGATGATTTGATGGTGGCAAAATTTTGCCTATAAATACCAAGCCATTTCATTTGTAAAATATATAATTTCTTCTTTGAAATCCTTAATGAAAAAATAAAAAGATTGTATCTAGTTTGTTTATTTTTAGTTTTCAGTAATTAATTTTCAATTTCGCACTTTCTTTTCTTTACTTTTCAGTTTTACTTTCCGTAATTTACTTTTACGCATAACACTTTCCTTTCTTTACTTTTTCAGTTTTTATTTTCAACCATGAGGAAGGTAACTTCCCTCTGCCGAGGTGAAAGGTAATTCTTTTACAGTTACTATCTTAGATTAATCTCCCTTAGACACAACATATTCACTATTCTAAAATTTGACTTAAAAAGGAATACCGCTATATTGGTCGGTGGGCTATTTAATTTAAACTGTTAAACCTGACTAAGCAAGGATACCGCCAGATTGGTCGGTTGGTAATTTAATTTTGGTCCCACCTTTATGGCTGGTTATTTCTTTATCGCCTACATGGCAGGTTCATGGACAAATTTTACCGCCTTTATGGCTGGTGGTCGGACTTAACTTGACTTAATCAGGGTACCGCCTATATGGTCGGTTGGTTTTAATCTCACAAGTGATTATGTTATACTAATGGAGATATCTAAGTTAGTAATTAGTAAAAGTAATTCCTTTTATCTTGACAGTTTATTTTCATTTACTTTCCCGCTTTTACTTTCTCGCAGTTACTTTTTAGCATTTTTATTTTATGTCTTTTAAGTTTTCATTAGCCATAGCTATGTATTGTAACTAAGTTAGTATCTAGGGTTGTGATGAATTTCAATATAACCGGTTTATAAGGGGTTAGATTATAGGTTGGGTAATTTAAAGATTTATTTATTGAGTCTTAATCTTAATGCTTTTTATTAACTGGCCATTAATAAATTGATTAGGTAAACTTAAAATGAACTAGACATAGGGATTTTAAGTTTAAGACCTTAGACTCAATAACCCACGATCTTCCTTGAGGATAGATAACCCTTTTAATAGATTTCCTTACAGGATAGGAATATACCTGTCGGGTGGGGGTAGCCATAATTGGAACTTAATCTTAATGAATCTAGGTAATTTGGTTGACATAGACATATGGTTCAAATGGATTATACTAGGTATTTGAAATTGACCATCGGAAGAGGCTTTTACATAAATTAGTGTTCCTGGTTAATAAATCAATATATTACCCAACTTTAAGATAACCACTTCATCTTCTAAATAATATTGGAATTAATCACAACCCTGGATAGTTTTTATAAATTTGGATTTTTCTCAACCTACTTTTAAGCAATTTTATTTACTTGTTTTAAATTTAGAATCATCGTCATTTCAAATCAATCAATCAAACAACCTGTTAGATACTGGTAATCAGTTGGCCCCATAAATTAATAACAAAAAGGTTTTAAGTCCTCGTGGGATCGATACTTTTTATACTACTTGAACGATATGTGCGCTTGCGTTATACGTGTGTGATTACGCCGGTCAAGTTTTTGGCGCCGTTGCCGGGGACTTATTTATCTTTTACTATTAGTTTAGGGGTTAGATTTGTTACTTGTATCTTATTTTTCTTTTTACTTATTGTTTTTGTTTTCTTGTGTTTCAGGTTCTCAGACATTTAATGAGACGAGCCAGAAGCTTTGAAATCCATCCGCTTGACCCTGAGATTGAAAGAACCATCAGACAGTTGAGAATGGAAAGGCGAGAAGGCCAAGAAGCAATTGTTAACATGGAACCTGAACCTTTGGAGGTTGCACCACCAATTCCCATTCGAGACAGAACCATTCCAGTGGTAGATGGCCTCATTTCCTGTATTGTACTTCCTCTCTTACCAGCAAATGCAGGTGACATCAAAACTTGCATTCAGATGATTCAGCAGTCAGTTCAGTTTGGGGGGAATGCAACTGAAGATCCTAATGCCCACATCAGCAACTTCCTGGAAGTTTGCGGCACTTTTAACTACAACAGAGCATCAGAAGAAGCAATGAGACTGCGAGTTTTTCCATATTCCCTGAAGGACAGAGCTAAAGCTTGGCTACATTCACTACCAGCAGGTTCTATCACAACTTGGAACACTTTAGCCACCAAATTTCTTGCAAAGTACTTTCCACCAGCCAGAACCGGAAAATTGAGGAATGACATCACATCCTTTGTACAACAAGATTCAGAATCCCTCTGCGAAGCTTGGGAAAGGTACAAAGATTTACTCTGGAATTGTCCTCACCATGAGATTCCAAAGTGGCTACAAGTTCAGACCTTCTACAATGGACTTTCTGGAATAATGAGAACCACAATCGATGCTGCTGCTGGAGGAGCCTTGATGGCAAAAGGAGAAGATCAAGCCTGGGACCTAATCGAAGAAATGGCCAACAACAATTCCTTGTGGCCAACAGAAAGGAGCATGATCCAAAGAATTGCAGGAATTTATGAAGTTGGAGCAAACACAGCAGTGAATACCAGGCTGGATCAGATATGCAAATGTCTAGAAACACTTAGCACGCAAGTTGTGAACATCATTGGATCCACAAGTTCACCATATGGAGGAGCACCAGAACCAAACCAACATGAAGAGACGGTGAATTATGTCAACAATTTCAACAGACAATGGAACAATCCATATTCCAACACCTACAACCCAGGGTGGAGTAATCATCCTAATTTATCATGGAGCAACAATTCAGGCCAACAGCAGAACTATCCACCACCTGAATTCCAACAACAGAACAAAGGCCAGGAACAGGCAAATGAATCAGGAATAACAGAAGTGTTGACCTACTTGAAAAAGATGGAAGCAAAACACGACTCTCAAGCAGCAAGATATGATACTATATTTCAAAGCCATTCAGCCTCTATCAAAGCACTGGAGAATCAAATTGGACAACTGGCAAATGCTCAGAGTTACAGACCGCATTCCCAGATGATGAAAAGAAGGATGAATGTTTCAAACTCGATGTGATACACAGTACCATTCAGAACTCTGATGAAAGACAAAGTTCTACTGACAAACTTAAAACATGTCAATTGCCTGTGGAGCCTAAAGATAAAGCAACTTTTGCACTGAAAGAGCCAATTCTTGCTCTACAAGCAACAGAAGAGAAAAAGTTCCACCAGCTCAACGAATTGGAGGAATTTCACAATCAGCCTTTTGAAGATGCCAAATTGTACAAAGAAAAGGGCAAGAAAAGACATGATGAGAAGTTAGTGCGTATACAACTAGAACCAGGGCAGAAGGTACTGTTAAACAAATCAAGGGTGAAATTCTTCCCATGGAAGCCAAAATCACGGTGGTCAGGTCCATTTGTGATCACCAAAGTTTTACCAAATAGAGCCGTTGAGATACATGATCCTGACGCTAACAAAACTTTCAAGGTTAAAAACAAGCGTGTCAAGCACTACTGGGGAGAATCATTTGAGCGACAAAAAGAAAGTGTTACACTTTCAGATCCAGCTTAATGTTCGAGAAGTCAAGTCTGGCTGATGACTTTAAACTTAGCGCTAGCAGGGAGGCAACCCATGCAATTTTTGTATATATTGTGATTTGGTGTGATTTAATTTTGTGTGTTTAGTTTTTTGCAGGTTAAGACATTTCAAGATGGAAGAAGCTCTCGCAAATCTTCACAAGCAATTTCCTTCTCTCCCTCAAAAATCTCTAATGAAAGTTTACAAAGCTCGCTTGGAACAGATGAGGTTACTAACGATCCATGGTGTTCCCAATGTCATTCGTTGGGTAATTGAAGCACGAGTCCGATTGGCAGGTGAGTCTTCAGACTCTTTTATTTCACATCTGCCTGGTTTTGGAAGAAGCACCTATGCAAACAAACGAAGAGCTAAGCAAATGGGTGTTTGTTACAAATGTGCACGTTGGAATTGCAATACTCGTTGTCGTTCTTTAGGAATGATGTCTAATAATCACGAAGACAAAATTAAATTCATTAGGGATGGCTTGAGTAAGGAGTCTTTAGATGATATATCTTCGACTCTTGAGACGCATCCCAATGGATATGTTCACATAGCCTTTCGAAGATTACATACACAATTTCAAAAAGAAAGACAACAATTAAGTCTTGGGAATCTGACTCAAAAAGACCCTGTTTGCCAATTTATAAGAAAATTGGATGGGAAACTTGTCCTTGACGCATAGACGTTAATCAAGCTCTAATTCTTGTACATATTATCTCTTTGTCTTTTCCTAATAATTTTGATTTGTTTTGTTGTTTTCTTTATTTTCTCCGACAGTATCCAGACCTTTTTGACCATATCAAGATCTATTTTACTATTTTGTTACTAATCGTCCTTTGGAAGATACTTGTGCTATTTTTACTTACCCTTTTCAGGTACTATAAATTCAGCTCATCAATGCACTTTTGAAGGCATCCTGATTTGAGAAAGAAATACATAAAAACATGGAAGCCACTTCAAGAAGACGAGTTGAAAATATTTGTGTGTTTTGCGGTAGTAGTGTTGGTACTAAACCACAATACATAGAAGCAGCACATGAATTGGGTCGAGTCTTAGCTGCAAGGAATATGCACTTAATATATGGCGGAGGCAATCTTGGACTTATGGGATCGTTTCAAAAGCCGTACAGGAAGGAGGTAGTAACATTTTAGGAATCATCCCAAAACCCTTGGTAGAGGCAAATCTTATTAGATCATCAAACGGAGAGGAACTGATCGTGCCAGGTATGTCTGAACGACTGGTAGAAATGATTAACCGTGCTGATGCTTTTATCGCTTTGCCAGGTGGCTTGGGTACATTGGAGGAAATATTTATAGTATTATCTTGGACGAACCTGAACATACACCAGAAACCACTTGGACTGCTCAACGTTGATGGATTTTATGATTTTCTTTGTGTGTTTCTTGATGATGCTCGGAGAAATGGGTTCGTGTCAAAACCTTTGAAAGAACTCCTCTTT
Organism: Zanthoxylum bungeanum; assembly: GCA_019454045.1. Taxonomy (NCBI): domain Eukaryota; kingdom Viridiplantae; phylum Streptophyta; class Magnoliopsida; order Sapindales; family Rutaceae; genus Zanthoxylum; species Zanthoxylum bungeanum. The sequence goes on from SKCR01023591.1 coordinate 113,401, forward strand.
ACTGCCAGAACTGCTCCGGATCTAATAGACCAACTCATAGCCTATGAACCTCAAGTTGACCCTATCCTTTCAAAGATAAATTGGTCCGAGGACGATCATGGTAAGAGGCGTCGGATTAATCTAGATCTTAACCTTTAATTTCCTGTAGATTTCAGCTAACCAGGTACGACCTTCTTAACTCTCCTTTTACTGTTTAAGACATTGGGGACAATGTCTCATTTAGGTTTGGGGGAGGGAATTAGTTGATTAGTACCTTGTTTTTAGTTTGTGTGTTGTTTTTATTTTTAGTCCAAAATTTTTCGAAAATTACAAAAAAATTTGTGTTTTTGTGTTTTTGTTTTGACTAAAAAGGTGAAATTGGTAAGAGATAGCTGAGTAAGGAGTTTTCACTCCTGAGATGTATCTCAAACCTAATTCGGAACAAGTTAATTTTTGTTTATTTCCTTTTGAATTATTTAATTTGTTAATTCTCTATAAAACTGACTAAAATGGATCTTCATATGCTTAGTTAGCAGGTATTATCAACATATATAGTAACATACGGACATGAGCTAAATTGAAAAGTTTGTAATATTCAGTGCTCTAGTTTAATTGGAGGAAGCATCTCAAAAAGCAATGGAGTAAAAAAAAAAAATGTCCGAGATCCGAGTTATTAAGTCTGTAAGGGTGTTTTGACACCTAGTGCCCTAAAGCCAACTGGTTTGGGAGTCACTAGCCCAAAGCTCGTTACATGGATCAAAGATGCTGCAAAAAATATATATATCTGAAGTCTGGGTAATTAAGTCTGTAGGGGTGTCTTAACACCTGGTGCCCTAAAGCCAACTGGTTTGGGAGCCACCGACCCAACACTCGCTACATAGATGGAAGATATTGTATATAAATAAAAAATAGAGAAAAAATCAAAGAAAAAAATCAGAAAAATGAAAAAATTTTACTCCATTACTATAAAAAGGTGTGAAATCTAATAGAACCTTAGGACAAAAATATTATTCTCTTATCAATGCACTTGTGACTGTGTGTGGGCAAAAATGAGTTGATTAATATTTTGCTAGCTGTGTATATGGAGAATGGTAAATATAATCGGAGAATTTACTTATTCGGTAGTTTAGAAAGAAAACAAACAACTAGTAACTTGGAGTAGAAGTTTCACTTGATTAGTCATTAACTTCTTTATTCTCTTTTCTCTTGTCTTTTTGCTTTTGTGTGCATTAGTTTTAACTAACTTTTACTTTTGTAAAACGTTTGTGGGTATCGTTGCTGTAAATAGGGATGGCAATTTCCGGATCCGGACCCGGGTCCGGCCGGACCCGGGTCCGGATCCGGAACAGATTTCACTTCCCGGTCCGGTTCCGGACCCGGGTAAATATTCCGGGTCCGGACCCGGGTCTACCGGTCCGGACCCGGGTCTACCCGGTCCGGACCCGGGTAGACCCGGACCGGACCCGGTTGCCCGGATTCTTTTTTTTTTTTAATTTTTTTAAATTTTTTTTTATAAATTTTAATTGTATTATTTTATATTCATATTGTATTTTATTAATTTTATTTCAATTCTTTTAATTTTTATTAAATTCTATTATTTTTATATATATATGCCCATATATATTTATATTTTTTATTAAAATCTAATTTATTTTTAATTTTTAATTTATTTTTTTTTAATTTTTTCCGGACCCGGGATCACCCGGGTCTTAATATTAAAGACCCGGGCCGCTTTTTTTTGATTCCGGACCCGGGTCGTCCGGGTCCATGCGGACCCGGGCCGGGTCCGGGTATTTTTGCCATCTCTAGCTGTAAACCCTCACGAGACTACAACTCGTCCACTAGGGACACCTAGGGGTTTAAAGGCTTGTTGCATATGCTAAAGCAACGTGATCCCTACGAAAGTGGCTTAGTTTAATTTTAATTTTATTTTGTTGTTTTGCTCGAGGACTAGCAAAATGTTAGGTTTGGGGGGGTGTGATGAGCGGAAAATATATCAATATTTACCGCCCCTTTTACTTAATATTTTGTTTAGTTTCTCGGGTTTGATGAACGTTTTGATATGTTTTATTTTATTTTGCAGATAAAATAATATCGGGACTCAATGAAATCATTTAGGACGAAATGTGGATCAAATAAGGGCAATTATTGGACTTTATATATTAATTTTGGAGATTGGAAACTTGAAAGGGCGTTTTTGACGAAGTGCAGTTTTGGAAATTCCAGTTTTGCACATCTGTCGTAGTTTGGGCATAACTGTTTACTCAGATATCGGATTGAGCTGATTCAAGTTCCAGATTAAAGAAGACTCAAAGAGCTACAACTTTGAAAGAGAACATATATTCAATTTCTGATGATTTCATGACCTAAATTGATGAACCATCCAGAAGTGTGTGGAGTGTAATTATTAAAAGTCATTATCAATCATTTTCAAAGCAAAATATTAATTAATAAATAATTAATAAAAATTATCAAATCACCACCAAACAAGATAAGAAATTAGTGGAGCAATTATGGATTTGGTGGAGTAATTAGTGGAGAAATTAATAACGGATTTGGTGGAGAAATTGATTGATGATTTGATGGTGGCAAAATTTTGCCTATAAATACCAAGCCATTTCATTTGTAAAATATATACTTTCTTCTTTGAAATCCTTAATGAAAAAATAAAAAGATTGTATCTAGTTTGTTTATTTTTAGTTTTCAGTAATTAATTTTCAATTTCGCACTTTCTTTTCTTTACTTTTCAGTTTTACTTTCCGTAATTTACTTTTACGCATAACACTTTCCTTTCTTTACTTTTTCAGTTTTTTTTTTTCAACCATGAGAAGGTAACTTCCCTCTGCCGAGGTGAAAGGTAATTCTTTTACTGTTACTATATTAGATTAATCTCCCTTAGACACAACATATTCACTATTCTAAAATTTGACTTAAAAAGGAATACCGCTATATTGGTCGGTGGGCTATTTAATTTAAACTGTTAAACCTGACTAAGCAAGGATACCGCCAGATTGGTCGGTTGGTAATTTAATTTTGGTTCCACCTTTATGGCTGGTTATTTCTTTATCGCCTACATGGCAGGTTCATGGACAAATTTTACCGCCTTTATGGCTGGTCGGACTTAACTTGACTTAATCAGGGTACCGCCTATATGGTCGGTTGGTTTTAATCTCACAAGTGATTATGTTATACTAAGGGAGATATCTAAGTTAGTAATTAGTAAAAGTAATTCCTTTTATCTTGGCAGTTTATTTTCATTTACTTTCCCGCTTTTACTTTCTCGCAGTTACTTTTTAGCATTTTTATTTTATGTCTGTTAAGTTTTCATTAGCCATAGCTATGTATTGTAATTAAGTTGTATCTAATGTTGTGATGAATTTCAATATAACCGGTTTATAAGGGGTTAGATTATAGGTTGGGTAATTTAAAGATTTATTTATTGAGTCTTAATCTTAATGCTTTTTATTAACTGGCCATTAATAAAATTGATTAGGTAAACTTAAAATGAACTAGACATAGGGATTTTAAGTTTAAGACCTTAGACTCAATAACCCACGATCTTCCTTGAGGATAGATAACCCTTTTAATAGATTTCCTTACAGGATAGGAATATACCTGTCGGGCGGGGGTAGCCATAATTGGAACTTAATCTTAATGAATCTAGGTAATTTGTTTGACATAGACATATGGTTCAATTGGATTATACTAGGTATTTGAAATTGACCATCGGAAGAGGCTTTTACATAAATTAGTGTTCCAGGTTAATAAATCAATATATTACCCAACTTTAAGATAACCACTTCATCTTCTAAATAATATTGGAATTAATCACAACCCTGGATAGTTTTTATAAATTTGGATTTTTCTCAACCTACTTTTAAGCAATTTTATTTACTTGTTTTAAATTTAGAATCATCGTCATTTCAAATCAATCAATCAAACAACCTGTTAGATACTGGTAATCAGTTGGCCCCATAAATTAATAACAAAAAGGTTTCAAGTCCTCGTGGGATCGATACTTTTTATACTACTTGAACGATATGTGAGCTTGCGTTAACGTGTGTGATTACGCCGGTCAGTATTTCAACATGAACGGGTTTATCTGTACCTACCAAGACCTGCATAGGATGTTGCTTACGGCGGAAGAGGACCTATGGAAGGGAGTACCGACTCACCCTCCCAGACCTACTTCACTTTCTGCTTCTTCCCAGACTTGGTCGAAGGGAAAGAAAAAGAAAGGGAAGAAGAAGAAGGGTCTTTGTAGGCACTGTATTTTTGCATATAAGTCCCTATGATGAGTCTCATTCGGAGGCACTACCTTTTAAGTCACGGAAGTCATGGGAAACGGATGTCGGAAGGGGAAATTCAGAATATACATGTCATCAAATTCATTTCAAAAGTTCACTGTTTTCGTTTGTGCTGCGTTCGTTACTTCGTTCAAACGTCAGGCAGATTGCTGGCGTTCGTGTAGCGTTCAAAGAGGCATTTGAACAGTGTCGGTATTTCTAGTTTTGCTACTAGCCTCACACCCAAGCCCAATTAGCCCACCAAAGCCCATTAAAATATTAATTAAATCATATACCAAATTAAATGAAATATTAATTAAATCATATACCAAATTAAATAAAATATTAAATAAAATCATGCCTAATTAAAATCAATCAACCAATTATATTCCCAATAAAAAATATATTATTCCTAACTTAACAAATATTATTCCTAAACAACACAAATTAAATATATTAACTTCCTAATTAGCCAAATTTTGTCCCCCCTCAAATCTTAGGATTTCCTTGTTTGACACCCAATCAAATCCCCTTTAAATGCCAAATATCTTTCCTTGTCAAGCAAGATTTAGCCCTACCCCCTTTGCCTATAAAAAGAACCCAATTCCAACCCTTGAAACCCCTAGTTCATTCACACAAGAAAAGACTGAAGCTCATTGACATAACCAAACTCACACACACAACCCTCACAAATCAAACACACAGCCGAGACACATAAACACCAGCCACCCACTCCAACAAAACACCAAAAATAGTAATCCCAAACAGCCCATTTACCTCACCAAAACAGCCCCCAATTCACGCCCAAACAGCGGCCCAAATCATATCTAAACAGCATCCCCTTTAACCGAAAATACAGGAGTCTAAAACACCAATAGCATCGATCAAAATACAGCAGTAAATCAGCAGTACGACAGAAGGAAAATAGCAGCAAAACAGGGAGAACGACGGCTCAAAACAGTGAGACAACGAACGAGAGCAGTGAACCAGTGAACCGGAGGAGTTGTGGAGCGCTAGCCCCTTCCAACGATCGTGTACCGTACGTCCGAGGGTTGACATAAAATGTTAGACCTGAGGGTACTTTTCCTATTATTTCCATCTATCTTTTTTATTGTTTAATTCATCTTTGTCGCATGAGAGTCATTTATTAGTGCATGATTGTGGCCCTTGAATGAATGCAAAATGTGTGGCCTCTTGTGGTATATGGGATGGAAACCCGGACATAAATTTCATAACCGATTCCGAATGGACGGTAGTATGATCTGTACTCGGGATACAACTCCACGTACCACTTGAGTAAACGGTGCATATTTCATTTCATGTTGTTTTGATGTGTTTATTATTCGTTATTTAATTTCTCCATGTTATTCGTTTGAGTAATGATGTGATCGAGCGCATGGGCTTAGTAAGTTGGATTAAAGGTCCCCTATTTTGAGGGGTTAAAACCCTTTACCACGATGCTTTACCGCGTCGGTTGATGTATATTCGGTTGAATGTAAGATGTGTTCAATCGGGTATACGAAGTCCGATATTGTTTCTTTTATTTTTATATACATTATGATGAGATAAAGCGCATGGGCTTAGTAAGTGCGATTAAAGGTCCTCTATTTTGAGAGGTTAAAAATCCTTTACCACGATGCTTTACCGCGTCGGATAATATATATTCGATTGGATGTGAGATATGTTCAATCGGATACACGAAGTCCGATATCGTTGTCTTTACTTCTTTATGTATGTATTGTGTTGTTTGCGCATGGGCTTAGTAAGTGCGATTAAAGGTCCTTTATTTTGAGAGGTTAAAATCTTTTACCACGATGCTTTGCCACGCCGGATAGTGTATATTCGATTGGATGCGAGATGAGTTCAATCGGATACATGAGGTCCTACATTGTGGATTTGTTTGTCTATGTATATATTGCATGCATCAGGTCTGGTTCCGATCGAACACGTTCTCGAACGCCACATGAACGTGAACCTTATATTTACCGTTCGAACACGTTCTCGAATGCTATGCGAACGCGCACGAATTTTCTTAGTTTCATCATGCATCAGGTCTGGTTCCGTTCGAACGCGAACCTTCTGTTTACCGTTCAATGGGTCGCGCTTGACTGGGATCACTAAGTTTGTTGTGCCAAAGCCAAAGCTTAGTTGATTCAGAGGAAAAATGTTAGGTAATACATTGGATGTATTCGCATATATAAGATATATGTTTCGGACTTAGACGTCCCCCTACCGGATCTAGGAATTGGATTGGATCCAATCGATCTTAGAGATCTACCTAGTTAATTATCATACAATTTGTTGGCCAAAGTTAAGATTGTGTGATATTTAACGGGATCCTAGCCTATTAGGAAACACGGTTTCCCGAGTACTCGACATAGGGTTAGAGGCTCGCCGAAAAATAGTGGGAGGCAAGAATTGAATTTGCAATATTCGTTTAATTACTCGCCATACGCGCTCATTCAAATTATTTCGTCGTTAGATTAAATGTTAGTTGGACTAATATTTAAATTGTTGTTTTAATTAAAAGTTGGACTGTATTATAGTTGATTATATATAATTGGATTATATTAATCAATATATTTGAATTAATTAATTTCAATTTACAGTTGATTTTATAATTGGATTATATTAATCAATATATTTGAATTAATTGATTTAAATTATATTTGATTATATAGTTGGACTATTATAATCATTATAATAAAAGGTACCATAAATCGTTGATTAAATAGTTGGACTATTAGAATCAAGAGAAAATTGAAATATTAGTGTTTAAAACATAATCCTGGGTGAAAATGTATTTAAACGACTTTAATTTTCAAATTGGGAATTGTTTCAGGATGGTCCTGGAAAAATAATAAGTTATTTTATTTGATAAAATAATATATTATGCCTAAGTCCGGAGTTAAGCAAATAAGTGGAACATGATATTTGGAATATTCATGTAATGATAACTTTAGTGCTTAATCCATAATACTTGTCATATAGACTCCTTAATTTCTTTATCAAAACTAAAGATTAGATTCTTAAAGTATGATACTGAAATTGAAGGATCTTTATAAATCTAAAATTAGATTTTAGAAGTAAAAATTACAATAAATAATTCTTGGAGAATTAATGACTAATCTCAAGGAGATAAAGTCAAAGTTTGCAATAAGGCAAGTAGTGCAAGGCGCATCTTACTTCGATATTCTAGAAACCCGAGGCTTGGCCAAAGGCTTCTGGAATATGAAAAAAGGGCAAAGGCAAAATTATTATAATCTTCTAGGAAGATAAAAGGACATATCATTAGAAGGAATTGAAGACGAGCAAGGCTCTGACTTCAAAAATGATTGTCATAATTATGTTCACAGCTAGTATTAAAATTAGATTTTAAATACTTAGTGTGGTACATAAAATATATGTATTGATGTTCAGAATCTATTTTGAACAGGATACTGACTTCAATTGAGATTTATCTGCGAATTGAAAACCGGACGAAAGTCGCTGCTTTAACCGTAGATACCTGAATTAGGAAACTATCTTCGGGTATGTACCTAAATTAAGAAACTGTTATAATGTAACTAGTTTGACTAGATACATTATCTGTATATCGCGTTTGACCCGCTGCAGGTGAACCTTTATATTCTAGAACACTAAAGTGTTTTATTATATAAAAATGATATTGAGATAAACACATTAGATGTGAATAACAGCGTTTATATTTTGAATATAAATATATCTCAAATATATAACATGACAAATAAATAGCTCAAACTGATTTGATCAGGTTGAAACTTGTATGTGGCATAGTTGTCAGGGACACTATTAAACAAGAATCGTATATCCACACTTTCAAAGAGTATGTACTAGGACTGATTTGATTCTATTCAAATAAAGTCTACGAATCTAGTTTATTGGGCAAAGTGCCTAAAACACTATTTACTTGGTAAAAGTGCTAGTGCCACCGATCTATTAGCCCTAGTTCATAATGAAGAAAATGGGCCCATGTCTAGCTAGGCTAGATGTGGATATGAATTTTTCGTGACCTTTACGGATGTGGCATCGTGTATGGTTATGTGTTTCTTTTGAAGAACACGAATCGGAAACTTTTAGAGTTTCGACACGAAATAGACAAAAAGATCGGCTAAAGTATTAAACCGTCACGGTAAGACCGTAATGGAAAAATACTTAAGCAATAAGTTTCTCGTATACTTGAAAGAGTATAGTATTCTTTCAATGAGGACTCCTCCCGGAACACGTCAGTTTGACGGTGTGTCCGAACAGGATTAACCGAATTTTATTAGACATGATAGGGTTAATCATGAGTCGCTCTGAGCTAACATTTCCTTCAACGGATACGCTAAACAGTGCATAACTTATTTTGAATAAGGTTCCATAAAAATCTGTTTGACAGATAACATATTAGATATGAACGGGAAATAAACCGGGTTTCTCACTCCTGAATAATTTGGGAATGCTAGGCATATGTTTGGTTGATACCAAACTAAAACCCAAATTGGATAAGTGCCAATTATAGGTTATCCTAGGGATACCATAAGTATTGTACTTATACAACTCACGAGAGAACAAGTTAATTGTTGCTCACAATCCAGTTTTCCTAAGAGGAATACCGATATGCAGTAGTAAGTGGGAGGATAGTATAACTCGATGAAAATCGGAGTAATACTGTTCAAGGCACCGAATCTTAATGGAACATAAATAGTTCATCAAAGATGAGACTATTACCAATAATCTTCAAATACACAAGAACCACGTAGGTCGGAGAGAGTCAGAAAAAAACCTGGGGTATGGGTTTCTGATCTCACCTCATAAAGATTTCTATCTTATTGAGGAATACCGACTGACTACGTATGAGGAAGTAATACAAGGTATCGACTCCCTATTATGGCAAAGTGCCATACAATCCGAAATGGATCCATGTATATCAACCAGTTTGGATACTAGTTGATGTACCACAAGGCATTGTGCCTACTGGTACTATAAGTCTTCAAGGAAGACATACATGGATGGCAACATACCAACGTATAAAGCTAGGCTTTTAGCGGAAAGGTATCGTTATCAACATTGTGTTGATTACGATTCAACCTTTTACCTGTTGCCATGATAAATCCATTTGGATAATGCTGGTTATTCGATCCATGTTTGGATTGAAGCAAGCATTAGGTTATTGGAATTGTCATTTTGATGTAATCATAATAGTTTATGATTTAATTCAAAACGAAAATAATTCTTGTGTATATTGGGAGGTTAATGGGAGATCACTGACAGTGAAAGTCCTGAGTAATGATGATATATCATTTCTTGGAAATGATATTCCCATAATATAATCGGTGAAAGCTTGGCTTTCTTGATAACGACTATAAGTCGTAACATAGGTACTATACAATAGTATAAAGGAACAATGAGCTGGAAATCTTCTAAGCAAGATACTGTTGCCGAATAAACAACAAATGCCGGTTATTGCTTCAACTGAGGCAGCAATAGAAGCCATTTGGTTCGATAATAAATCTAATTATATTAGATATAGTTCTGTTAGCAGCTGAGCTAGGCATCAGCACATACTAAAGAATTAATGGTCTCATCGACCATCCAGATACTTACTTTGATAATCATCTGATTCATTCGGATCATACATCGTGGCGATGTGATGATCGAATAAATCACATCAGACGATAATCATGCAAATCCGCTAACGAAAACCTTTTCTCAGCATTTTGAGCCAACCGTACATAGTTCGGGTGTTAAACACTCGAGTGATTGGCTATAGGCCAAGTGGGAGATTGTTGGACAATTATGACCCATAGCGTCACTATTTGTACAGATCACGGTGTTGTTATACAAATTAACTATGTGACAAATGAGATTGCACTCTTATCATTTGTGATTAGATCACCTAGATGTATAAATGATAGGAGGTCCTTATGATTTATTCCATAACAGAGAATGATATGAGACAGTATCAGTCCACGAAGGATAAATCATTAAATATCCCTAGTTAGAGTATTATCGAGATTGGACATCGATAAATACGTAAAAGACTAGTATTACACTTGTGCACGTTGTGAGGGCACAACAACATAGTTCTCATATATTTGGGTATAGGATACTCATACAAATGTAATAGAAGGTTGTGTTTTACCTATGGTACGAGAAACAGCTTCGCTCTGGATAGACCCCTGCAGAATCCAATTGGTAGTATGACTATGTGTCTATGGGAGTCTGCAATCAGGGTAGGTGTATTTGGTCTTAACCTAAGACTTGTACCGCTAATACTTGCGACAATCAATATACTTTGGTTGAGGTCGTCCAGGGCTTTAACAGGTTCTGTGTACGCCAATGCTGGGTATATTGAGAATCGTAGTGTGTTGGGTGTGATGTTAAGACGGAAGTATCACTTCAGTCATATGGAGATGATGGTCACATAGGATACGGAACTCGTTCTCTTAAATGCTCGAGCTCTCGGGATATTATGACTAGGTCATGTATATCCGATTATAGAGACTAGTTGCCAGACATCTGATATGTGCTTCATACGGGGCAGACACAATTCCACCCCCAGGCCTAGCACGTGAACATCTGATACTGGATCGACATACGCAATACTACGTTATACTACGCTTGATATAGATCACATATTCCTGTAAGTATATTTCTGGAGAATTGGGTAGGCATGGCGCTTTGCTAGAGGCCAACCTTGTCTTGTAAATCGGTACAAACGTAGTACGAGATACTTACATGTTCGGATAGTCCGACGACCGTATTTACTGCCAACATATCTGGGGATCTCATGGGTCGCTTCCGGAAGATTCACCGATGATGTATGACTCACACTTATTAATCTGGGATTAATTAAAAGAGAGAGAACGATTAATTTGGAATTAATCGATAAAATAATATATTTGATATATTATTAGAAATTGGATTTCGACGCGGAATTAAAATTAGATTTTAATTCGGGCGAACGAATTAATTTAGAATTAATTCGTTAGCGACGTGAATAGTGATTTCGCTAGGAGTAATCGTTTAATTGCGTAATGACGGAAAATTTGTTAATTTGGAATTAGCGAACCTGAGCCCGGGATTATTTGCGAGGGCATTCGCATTTCGAATTCGAGTGCGGCACGCAAGTCAAATCATGCGTCAAATCGTTAGTCACATCAAGCGTCAAATCAAATGTCACTTTGAGTGATGTGACAAGTTGTCACTTTATTTGATTGATTGATGTAGTAATTGAAAAGCATTATTGCTTTTTGCTTTTTGGCTTTTGACTTTTGGATTTTTGGAAAATTGAAAAGTAGTAAATGGTTTATTTTATTTTTGGAAAATATATAAACCAAAATACATTTTTCTTTTTCATTCCTCTCTCCCATTTCTACGGTTTCAATGAAACCATTTTTCCCTCCTCTCTTTCCTTCTTCTCCTTCTCAGCTTGGAGCCAAAATCTGCCTCTGTTTTTCTGCAAAACCGAATGCATAAGAGAAGTGAGTGAATTGATTTTGTTGCAAAATCTAGTGCTAGAACACCATGAGTCATCCTAAGGTGATAGGGCAACAAATTGTGAGCTTGGAAGCTTGAAGCTTGGAGCTTCAATGGAGGTCTTCAATGGCCGATTCTTGGAGAGTCGAACCAATCACCACCGTGCAGTCCACTGCTAAGCGGAGCTGCTGCCGTGAGCTTTTGAGGGAGCTTGAAGGCTTGTGTTCTTCGTGTTGGACAAAATGACCCATAGCGTCACTATTTGTACAGATCACGGTGTTGTTGTACAAATTAACTATGTGACAAGGAAATTGCACTCTCATCATTTGTGATTAGATCACCATAAGTGTATAAATGAAGAGAGGTCCATATGATTAGTTCCTGGATTGAGATGATATGAGACAGTATCAGTCCACGAAGGATTAATCATTAAATATCCCTAGCCGGAGTATTATCGAGACAGGACATCGATAATGCGGAATAGGCTAGTATTGCACTTATGCGCGTTGTGAGGGCACGACGGCATAGTTCTCATATATTTAAGTATTGGAAACTTATGCAAGTGCGATATGAGGTTGTGTTTCACCGATGGTACGGGAAACAGCTTCGCTCTGGATAGACCCCTCGGAATCCCATTGGTATTATGACTATGTGTCTATGGGAGGCCGAAATCAGGGTAGGTGTGTATGGTCTTAACCTGAGACTTACATCGCTAATACTTACGATAATCGATAGACTTTGGTCTTGGTGGTACAGGGCTTTAAACCGTTTCTACGTACACCACTTCTGGGTTTATCAGAGAGTCGTAGTGTATTGGGTGTGATGTCAAGATGGAAATATCACTTCAGTCATATATAAGATGATGTCACGCAGGATACGGTATTAGTGCTCTTAAGTGTTGCGCAACCATCGGGATATTATGACTAGGTCATACATATCCGATTATAGAGACTAGTTACCAGACATCCGACATGTGCTTCGGACGGGGCAGACACTTATCCAGCCCCAGCCCTAGCACGTGACTATCCGATACTGGGCCGATATACACAATACTACGGTATACTACGCTTGATACATATCTATATATTCCTGTAAGAATATTTCTGGAGAATTGGGTAGGCATGGCACTTTGCTAGAAGCCAACCTTGTCTTGTAAATCGGTATAAACGTAGTACGAGGTACTTACGTGTTCGGATAATCCGACGACCGTATTTACTGCCAACATATCCGGAGATCTCATGGGTTGCTTCCTGAAGATTCACCGATGATGTATAACTCGCACTTAATTAATCTAGGATTAATTAGAAGAGAGAGAAAATTAATCTGGGATTAATCACGGAGATATTTTATCTGGGATAAAATATTAATTAGAGAGAGAGAACGATTAATTGGGAATTAATCGATAAAATAATATATTCGATATATTATAAGAAATTGGATTTCGACGCGGAATTAAATTAGATTTTAATTCGGGCAAACGAATTAATTTAGAATTAATTCGTTAGCGACGTGAATAGTGATTTTGTTAGGCGTAATCATTTAATTACGACGCGACGGAAAATTCGTTAATTTGGAATTAGCGAACCCGAGCCCGGGATTATTTGTGAGCACATTCGCATTTCGAATTCGAGTGTGGCACGCAAGTCAAATCGTCGTCATATCGCTAGTCGCATCAATCGTCAAATCAAATGTCACTTTGAGTGATGTGACATGTTGTCACTTGATTTGAGTGATTGATGTAGAAGTTGAAAAAGCAACTTTTGCTTTTTGCTTTTTGATTTTTACTTTTGGTAAATGATAAAGCTTTTTTGTATTTGATTTTATTTGTCAAAATAAAATAAATATATAAGTAAAGCTTTAACTCTCTCTCTCTTCTCTCAATCACGTTTTTCGTGAAAACCTTTCCCTCTCTTTTCATCTTCCTCATCTCACGGCTTGGAGCCATTTTTGTTCTCCAATTTTGGTTTGACCTAATTTGTGAGAAGCAAAGGAAGAAGAGAAGTGCTAGCCACACACACACATGGGTTATATTATGGTGATAGAGAAACGAATTTGTGAGCTTGGAAAGCTTGAAGCTTGGAGCTTCAATGGTGTTCATCTATGGCCGAAAGTTTGAGGTTTAAAGAGGAGCAAAACCGAGCAGTCCTGCAGCACAAGGAGCTCCATTACCGCGAGTTTGAGGAAGCTACTGCCGAGGTTGATGTGCATCAAAAACGCAACTTGTTCTTTATTTCATCAAAACCCATCAATGTGAGTATGAATTCCGCCTTACTCCTTTGTGTATCAACTCGTTTTTAATGCATGTTTGTGATCCTGGGACTTGATTGAATTCCAACAATGGTATCAGAGCTATTGGTTGCATAAAAACGAATTAGGGTTCTTGAGCAAAATTTGGGGCTTTTTGATTTAAGCATGATTTTAACAAATTGTTTGTTTTAAGAATGCTTGTATATGAATTAATTAGAGTTATATGTAATCAATTTGATAAAAAATTATTGGATTGATTTTCCCCAATTGTGCTTAATGTTGGCCAAAACTTTAAATTTGGGTAAATGTTTGTTGAGCATGATTTGAATGAATTGATTGTTTAAGTATGCTTATAACATGTTTAATTTCATTTTGGTTGGACCAATTTTTTTGAAAATTGATTTGGAATTATTTCCCCCAAATTTCATGAGTTGGCCGAATGTATATGTATTTTGGATTCTTGGAATTTTTGATTTTTGATTCATTTGATGAGTTGGAATCTATTAGGTTGATGTTAATTGAATCGAATTGGATTGGATTTCGAATTGGACAAAACCCCAAAATTTTCACCTTGGCCGAATTGGACTTATTGCCCTAATGTCTTGGTATTTTTGATTTTGTGACATTGGATGTGTATAAATCATTTAGGATGTTGATTTAATGTCGATTGTAGGTTCGATTGGATTGAAACCAAATCGGACACAAAATCCCTCCTTGGCCGAGAGCTTTGAAGCATGTAAATGGTTTGATTTTTCATTTTGTGTGTTGGACATATAATAATGAATTGAGTATGATTAATTGGACTAATTTAGTGTTTTGGAAATGTTGATTTAGTTGATGAATCATGTAATGCACTTTAGGTAATTAAATTGCGGAATTGGATTCATGAAATTTAATTATTTAGGCTTAAAATTGGATTTGGGCTTTCAAAGTTGTTATTGGGTTTATTGGACTTTGTTGTACAAAGTTGGTTTAGGCCAAAATTGGTTGGATCCATTAGGCCCAAAACCGCTTCCAAAAGGCCCAAATGCGACTAATGAACCTTTAAACGTTTAATTGGGCCTAATGGGCCTAAATTAATTTATGGGCTTATGGGGTAACTCCCGGATTGGACTTTGGTTGCGGGTTTGACCCGAGTTGACCAAAAGTCCACGCCTCTAGAAATTAATTAAAAGCCCATTGGACTTTAATTAAATTAATATTGGATATTAATCGGGCTTTGAAACCCGTAACGATTAAATTTGGAATTTAAGTCGTAAAGGTTTATTTTATAAAGTGTAATATTTAATTTGGAATTAAATAATGAATCAGAATTAAATACGTATTAAATTGGATTTAATCATGTAATTTAATTTAATTAGTAGTAATCGTACTTTGAGTACGTGTTCGCAATACGAGTTTGACTCGAACAAAATCAAATCTTTGTTTGAACATTGGATGATCACTAATTATCAAGATTAATTAATTGGATTGATTGATAACATGCTTGTATGAATACATGGTTGTGATGTTTGAATAATGTATATCGGATGGATATTAGTTGGGTGGGGCGATTTTGGAAATTGTAATAAATTTGATTTATAAATTGGACCTGCGTGTCCAGCCTTATCTCCTATTCTCTTTGTATTCTCTTCTCACCTATTCCCCTCCATGTAAATGAGGTTTCTTTAGAAGTGTAGTGTAACGGGTAGAAGAAATATTTGTGCTAGCGGGAGAGAGAAAGTGAAAGATTTGATCTAGGATCAATGTGTAAAATATCCATCCGCATATCATTATTATTTTACATATGCGCTTTATTATGTGTTTAGAATGCATGTTTAAGGGTGTATGATGATGAGACCTTACAAGATAATTAAAATTGGTAGCCAATTTGCACGCGAAAAACCTCGTTAAATATCAAGCGTTTATGTTCCTTCCATTGAGTGATTCTTACTCAAGATCTAAGATTGGCAGGGGTTGTTGGCCAAAGTCAAGCCCTTGTCCGTCGAAGATGTGTTTGAATCACGAGGCTTTGTTCCATATTAGTGTCGTGTCCAAGTTGTGGTTTGTTGGCCAAAGTCAAGACCACTTCTTGTCCATTGACATTGATTACGAAGCTTCCATGTCAATGGGTCCGCGCTTGACTGGGATCACTAGGTTTGTTGTGCCAAAGCCAAGGCCTAGTTGATTTAGAGGAAAAAGGTTAGGTAATACATTGGATGTATTGGCATATATAAGATATATGTTTAGGATTTGGATATCCGCCTACTGGATCTAGGAATTGGATGAGATCCAATTGATCTTCGAGATCTACCTAGTTAATTATCATACAATTTGTTGGCCAAAGTCAAGATTGTGTGATATTTAACGGGATACTAGCCCACTAGGAAACACGGTTTCCCGAGTACTCGACAGAGGGTTAGAGGCTCGACGAAAAATAGTGGGAGGCAAGAATTGAATTTGCAATACTCGTTCAATTACTCGCCATACGCGCTCATTTAAATTATTTCGTCATTAGATTAAATGTTAGTTGGACTAATATTTAAATTGTTGTTTTAATAAACAGTTGGACTGTATTATATTATTATATATAATTGGATTATATTAATCAATATATTTGAATTAATTAATTTCAGTTTACAGTTGATTTTATAATTGGATTATAGTAATCAATGTAATTGAGGTTAATTAATTTGGATTATAGTAATCAATGTAATTGAGGTTAATTAATTTGGATTATATTTGATTATATAGTTGGACTATTATAATCATTATAATATATATAGTACCACTAATCGTTGATTAAATAGTTGGACTATTGTAATCAAGATAAAATTGAAAAGTTGGATATTTAAAATATAATCTGGGATTAAAATATTTTAAATGATTTAAATTGGGAATAAATAATAGGTTACTTTATTTGATAAAATAACTTATTATACCTTAAGCCCAAAATTAAGCAAAATAAGTAGAGCATAAAATCTTTGGAAGATTTATGTGATGATGACTTTAATGCTTAATTTAATATACTTGTCATAAATCTAATTTTAGATTTAAGAAGTATTAAAATTGCAATTTATAATTCTTGGAGAATTAATTGACTATTCTAGAGGAGATAAAGTCATAGTTTGCAATTGGGCTTGTAGCACGAGGTGCACATCGTATCAATATTAAAACTGTTCTTTATATTTATATGATAAAAGTAATATTCAGATCCTTTGTTGTCCAAATAAGCATGGCCATTATACATTGCAAACTTCAAAATATATTTTAAATACTGGAGTTAATAAAAGTAGTTTACCTATTGTTAATAATACTGAACTTTGGCATATGCGGCTAGGTCATATAGGCATTAAATGCCATACCCAATTGGTTAGGAATGGTTTGATACCTGATCTCACCATGGAATCCTATCGAACTTGTGAATCGTGTATTCATGGTAAGATGACCAAAGCCACATTTTCATGTGTTGGACACTGTGCCACTAACTTACTGGAACTCGTACATTCTGATGTATGTGGTCCATTAAGTCAGAATGCTCACAGTGGTTATTCATACTTTGTTACCTTTATCGATGATCTGTCAGGGTACGGTTATGTCTATTTGATGCGACATAAATCAGAAACCTTTGAAAATTCAAAGAGTTCCGAAATGAAGTAGAAAAACAAATTGGTCAATATATTAAATGCCTTTGATCCGACCGAGGCGGAGAATATATGAGTGGTGAGTTCATTGATTATATGAAGGAGAATGGGATTCTCGCTCAATATACTCCTCCAGGTACTCCACAGCATAATGGAGTGTCTGAGAGGAGAAATCAGACTTTATTGGATATGGTCTGATCGATGTTGAGTTTCACAGATTTGCCCTATTTCTTATGGGGATACTCTCTTTTAACAGCTGCACATCTTTTGAATAAGATTCCTTCAAAAGATGTTCCTACGACACCATATGAGATATGGTTCGGTACATTAAGGTTTGGGGTTATGTAGGCATTGCATTTTTACACATTAGCCCAATGATGAGTCTCGTATGGAGGCAACTACCTCTTTAGTCATGAAAGTCACGGAAAACGGACGTTGGAAGGGTAAAGTTGGAAAATGGAATTTTTGTTGGATTTAACCTCGTTGTTTGGCTCCGGTTGTTTGTTGGACTTCCGTTTCAAAGCTTAACTTAGGCTCAAAACCCCATAGACCACTTACCAAACCCAAACCAAACACAAAATACCCAAGCCTACCTAAGAACCAAACCACACACTAAACCCATTAGATCACATCAAAAAATAATTAAAACATTTAAAACACCTCTCACCAATTAAATAATTAAAACATTAAAATACATGTCACAAATTAAATTAAAACATATTAAAAATAAACTTAAATTAAATTAATTTAAATCACATTCACAAATTAAATCACCTTCCTAAATTAAATAAATCCCTTTCCTAAAATACATAAATCACTTCCCCAAATTAAAAGATTTACTTATCACATTTTAATTAAAAAATATCTCCCAATTATTACACAATCTCCCTTTCCTACCCAAATAAGGTAAACCCCCTCCCTTGGCCTATAAAAATAACCCTTCTCTACACAATTCAAACCCTGGCTGGCTCATTCTCACGAGAGACACAAAAGAAAATAACCCTCAGCTCATTCGGCCGATCCTCTCTCATCAACCTTCTCTCACCTCTCTCATAAAAATCTAAAGAAAACTCTGACCTCACCGCTTCAGCCCATCAACAGCCCTCTCGCCACACCACACCTGCCAACTTTCACACATGACCTACACTTAGCCAGCCCCCTTTTGACCTGCGCATTTACTGCCCATTACAAGCCAACACTCTCCACCTAGCCCTTACTGCCCACTCATTCAAACCACAACCTACACGTACAAACTGAACACAGCCCACACTCACAAACGCCACAGCCTTCCATGCAATTGCCCCTTTGCCGCAACTAGCTCACATACTTCCCTCAAGCACGCCTAAAGCACTC
The DNA here is from genome assembly GCA_019454045.1 of Zanthoxylum bungeanum. Lineage (NCBI taxonomy): Eukaryota > Viridiplantae > Streptophyta > Magnoliopsida > Sapindales > Rutaceae > Zanthoxylum > Zanthoxylum bungeanum. The sequence continues at coordinate 132,371 of SKCR01023591.1, forward strand.
TCTCTAGCCTCTATCACACGCCCAATCATCCCCCTGAAGCCTTCATTGCCGCATCCTTGAAGAAAAATACCTAGCTTTGCCGCGTCTTCACCACCACCACCAATACCATTCACGTCCAACACTCTCTTCACAGCCCCTTTTGCCGCCATTGAAGCTACCATTCACAGCCCCAAAACACACCAAAATAAGCCTCAAATATAGCCCTCAATTCGCACAAAACACCCCTAAACACAGCCCCAATTACACGCCTAAAACAGTCTCAAAATCCACTGCACTGCCTCGTAAAACTGCCGCACTTTGCCCCACTGTTCTGCCCAGTTTTTGTGCGATTTTAGCCCATCAAAACAGCCCTAAAATCACCCCAAAACTGAACTAAAAAACTGCATACACCCCCAAAAAACGCCTCAAAACCGCAGCCCCATTAGCCTTCAAAACCACTCAAAACAGTCCACTAAACGACCAAAACAGTGACCTGAAACGGTGCAGCGAAACAGTAGCGAAACGGAGTAAAAAACAGCAGCCCGAACAGAAAAACAGCGAGGAACGACATTGAGTTGGTGAACTAAAAGAGTAGCGGATCATTCACCCTTCCAACGGACGTGTAACGCCCTTTCCTGAGACGACAAAAGAGGTTAGACCTGAGGGCACCTTTTCACTCATATCTTTCGTTTTAATTTATTTATTTTAAGAATATTATTGCATGAGAGTCGTTTGAAGTATGATGTGATTGTTGGATGAGCGGGATATGTGTTCCCTTTTGTGGTATATCGGATGGAAATCCGGACGTAATTTCGTAGCCGATTCCGAATGGACGGTATTGCGGTCTGCACTCGGGATACGACGCCACGTACCATTTAAGATACATATATCTTGTCTCATCCAAAATTTGTATTTGAGCATGTTATAGTTCGTAGGTTGTTTATTTATTATTTTAAGCATGATTTAATTTAGTTTATTATTTAATGTTTGAAACATGATTATGTTATTTAGGCATGTTGTTTCTTTATTCTTTATGCATGATGTTTTGTTCAGTTTATGTTTATGTTTAATTAGTTATTCGTTTATTTCGGTTTAATGGTTCAATATGCTCGTTGTGTTACATAGCGTGGAGTTATTTGGATGAAAGCATGTTAGATCTAAGTACCCTTGAGCATGATTATTGACTAGACTTGGTTAGTTCGTTGCACAAATTATATCATCACAAGTGACATAAGTAAGGGACCATTCCGAACCCAACGGTTTGAGGTCTTCCCTTACGAGGGGTGAGTGCGGCCTTAAATCTTTGTCCTGGTTCACACCGGGTGGCGACTCCATGTTATTTCGTACTCCCAACTAGGCCGCAAGCCTAGAACAGCGTCGCCCAGGTTCTGTTGTCTACAGGTTGTCCTGCCTATGTCAGGGTGACTCAACAAGATAAGCTTTCGTCTCGAGGGCAAAAGTTTAGGTTTGTCGGATATCCTTCGAATACGATGGGATATCTATTCTATGATACTGGGCATCAAAATGTGTTTGTAGCTCGCTTAACAAGATTTCTAGAAGTAGAATGTTTGTCAGAAGGTGGTAATCATAGACAGGTTGAACTTGATGAAGTCCAACCTGAAAACAAGGAACCAACGGATGAACCTAAAGTTCAAGTAGATGAAGGACCTTCAACACACACACTATGTAGGTCACAAAGGGTATCTAGACCTCCTGAACGGAGAAACTTACAAGGTCCGACTGGTAGCAAAAGGTTACACGCAGCGACCTGGCATCGACTACGATGAAACTTTTTCACCAGTAGCAATGCTTAAGTCTATTCGGATTTTGCTTTCTATAGCTACGTATCATGAATACGAGATTTGGCAAATGGATGTCAAAACAGCTTTTCTAAATGGATTTCTTGATGAAGAAATCTATATGGAACAGCCGGAAGGTTTTGCGTCCAGCGAAAACTCGGGTATGGTATGTAAGCTTAAGAAGTCCATTTATTGACTTAACAAGCTTCACGAAGTTGGAATCTTTGATTCGATGAGATTATTAAATCGTCTGGTTTTCTCAAGAATTTGGAAGAATCCTCTGTGTATCAGAATGCCAGTGGGAGCATGGTCATATTTTTAGTCCTATATGTTGATGACATCCTAATCATTGGGAATGATTTAGGTATGTTACAAAGCGTCAAAGCGTACCTCTGTAAGAATTTCTCTAAGAAGGACCTGGGAGAAGCTTCCTATATTTTAGGGATAAAACTATATAGAGATAGACAAAAGAGGCTGATTGGGTTATCCCAATCAACGTACATAGATAAGATCTTGGAATGGTATAATTTTGGTAACTGTAAGACAGCAAAAATACCGTTTAGACATTGGATTCATCTTTCAAAGAAGATGAGTCCACAAACAGAAGATGAGAAGGTTATAATGTCTAACCAACCTTATGCTTCGTGTTTGGGTAGCATAATGTATGCCATGTTATGTACTCGGCCTGATATCAGTTTCGCTGTTAGCGTAACAAGTCGATATCAGTCCAATCCAGGTAATGACCATTGGATGGCCATTAAACATATCCTGAAGTGTCTAAAAGTTACTAAGGATAAGTTAATAATTTATGGAGGAAACAAACTGCAAGTTAACGGGTATACGGATTCCGATTTCCTATCGGATCCAGATGATAGAAAGTCTACATCTGGATTCGTATTTACCCTTAACAGAGGGGCAGTTTGTTGGAAGAGTTCCAAATAAGGGTCGACAACAGATTCCACCACTGAGCCGGAATACATTGCGGCTTCTGAAGCTGCAAAGGAGGCTTTGTGGATAAAGAAATTTATCATATAATTGGGAGTTGTCCTAATTATCGAGAATGCGATTCCATTATACTGTGATAATACTAGAGCCATTGCGCAAGCAAAGAAACCGATGGCGCATCAGAATGCGATTTCATGTTGCATTTTGAATTTTGATATGTATGACATGTTAGAATCATCTTAGTAATGATTTAGAATCATCCAAAATTATTTTGAACAATTTAGGACTAAAATAAACAAAATGCAAAGTTTTAGGGTAATTTGGTAATTACACAAAAAATTGATTTCTTGTGTAATATTTCATAATTTAATAATTGGGTAATTAAATAAATAAGTTTATTTAATTGATCCGAGAAAAATTTTTGAAATCAGAAAATTTTGATTTTCCACTGTTCCGCTGCGTTATCGGATTTTCGCTGTAAAACCCCTTCAGACGCATTATGGGCCTATCGGACAACTTACAAGACACCCATTGGAATGTCTCTATATCGAATGGTGTTTGGGAAAGCATGCCATCTGCCTGTGGAGCTCGAACATAAGGCGTACTGGGCACTGAAGAAGCTAAATATTGATCTACAAGTAGCAGGAGAGAAACGGCTCTTACAATTGAATAAATTGGGAGAATTTCGCCTTCATGCTTATGAGAATGTCAAACTGTATAATGAAAAGACCAAGAAGTGGCATGATCAGCAAATAGTGCGCAGATAACTAGAACCAGGGCAGAAAGTGTTGTTATACAATTCAAGGTTGAAACATTTCCCTGGCAAGCTGAAATCAAGGTGGTTAGGTCCATTTGTGATTACCCAGGTGTTACCCTATGGAGTAGTTGAGATACATAACCCCAATTCCAACAACACATTCAAGGTAAACAGCCAACGTGTGAAGCACTATTGGGAATAATCATTTGAGTGAAAAAAAAAGAGTCATACTTGCTGATCCAGCCTAACATTTGGGCAGTCATGTCTAGCTGACGACCTTAAACTTAGCGCTAGCAGGGAGGTAACCAATGCAATTTGTGTATATATTGAGATTTTTGTGTGTTTTATTTTTTGTAGGAAAAGTCACAGACATGATGGAAGACGTTCTCGTAAAACTTCACAAGCATTTTCCCTATCTCCCTCAAAACTCTCTGATGAAAGTCTACAAAGCACGCATTGAAAGAATGAGACTTCTAATGATCAAAGGTATTCCTAGTGATATTCGTTGGATAATTGAAGCACGAGTTTGACTGGCAGGTGAGTCATCTGACTCCTTTATTTCATTTCTGCCTAGTTTAGGAAAAAAACACCTATGCTAAGAAAAGAATAGCTAAACGATTAGATGTTTGTTATAAATGTGCACGCTGTACATGCAATACTCGTTGTCCTTTTTTAGGAATGGTGTTTGATAACCGTGAAGAGAAAATAAAATTCATTAGGGATGGCATGAGTAAGGAGTCTTTAGATGACATATCATTGACTCTTGAGACGTATCCTAGTGGATATGTGTATCACACAATTCGTAATTTACATACACAGTTTCGAAGAGAAAGACAATAATTAAGTCTCGGGAATCTAACTTTAAAAGACCATGTTCGCCAATGTATAAGAAAATTGGATGGGATTTGTTTTGTAATTTTCTTTTATTTTCGCCGACAAGATCTAGATTTTTTTACTTTCCCGACTTAATGTATTGTTTACCAAATAATTGTCATTTGGCAGGTACTAGTGCTATTATTACTCACCATTTTTCAGGATCTATAAATTCAACTCGTCATTGCTCTCTTCAACATATCCAGATTTGAGAGAGAATAATATTTTTAAAAAATTGGAAGAAACTTCAAGAAGACAAGTTGTTAACATCTGTGTGTTTTGTAGTACTAGTTTTGGTTCTAAACCAGAATTCGCTGAAGCAGCAAAAGAATTGGGTAGAGTCATGGTAGAGAGAAATATGCACTTAGTATATGGTGGTGGCAATCTTGGACTAATGGGATACATTTCAAGGGTCGTACATGAAGGAGGTAGTCAAGTTTTGGGTATCATCCCAAAATCATTGGCAGAGGCAAATCTTATCGGACAATCAAACAAAGAGGAATGTATCGTGCCAGGTATGTCCGAATGACTTGTTGAAATTATTAACCGTGCTGATGCTTTTATTGATTTGCTAGATGGCTTGGGCACGATGGAGGAAATTTTTACAGTGTTATCTTGGGCCATACACCAGAAACCAATTGCATTGTTTAATGTGTTGGGAAGCGGCCACGAGTGCGCATGGAAAATTAAATAAATCAAATTATGATGCCGCTATCCCTTTGCCCAAGACCCATTTGTTTTGATTATTCAACAAGCCTAGGCATGTTACTATATATTCTAAGCATAAAAACTCATAAAACATGCAGAGAAGATAAACCTAAACATGTTAACTATCATAAGAACTCTAATTAAAAAAAAGAAAGAAAAAGACTTACTTGAACCGAAGACTCCTCCAGTCCTTCCTCCAATCTACAAGATTTTCTCAAACTCAGCAAGCTCTTCCACGTTCCAAAGAGCCACCCAAGTGTGTGGCCTCCAAAGGTGCACACACAAAAGCCAAAACTCAACGGCAATACTACGCCTTGAGTGCACGGGTATTTTGCCCTTGGTGCTAGCCTAGGAAAATACCTCAAAACTTTTAACTCGAGGTTCCTCTAGTCAATTCGACTTAAGGATCCTCAAAATCAGTGGCTTACTCTTAAACTTTAGAGTTGCTCACTTATATAAACCCAAGATATGAAAGGTTTGGTGCACAAATTTGTGAAGATTTCTTTGGGTTTATATAGGTGCTCTAAAGATAACAAAATTAGTTAAGAATCCGATGTGGGATAAATGCTAATTTAATCTTAGCCATTGGATCTTAATTTAGTGGTTTAATGAGATTATAAAACCATAATAAGAGTTTGGGCCGAATTGGAATTCAAAACAAATAACAAATAAAAAAATTACTATTCACGTTTATTTATTTATTCCAATTCATAAAGTGCCTTTATCGTCATTCACCAATCCATAAGCCACTATGTAACCTCATAAATGCTCTGTTCAATAATTAAACACATTGAACCATTTATAAACAATTCCTACATCAATCATATATGCTGTTAAATTTGTACTGTGCGCTGTTAACCATTGATTTCGACTTTATTGTGTGTGACCTTTTGGGTTCCCCTCAAGTTAGACATGAAATGAATAATGATAATTTAATTGAACATAAATTATCCTCTGATCAGATGGTCGTTCGATTTCAATGACCAAGGTTGACATCTAGTAACATGCCAAGGCCCCCAAATGAGAAGGAAAGATATATATACCTATTATGTATGCGATTTACATATGATACGGTCCATCGCCTCACTGTATCCCAACCGTTTGACCTAGGGTATGGAAAGTGTCTACCCATATAGTAAAAGGTATGATGTTGATAGTGTCATGAATCGTGCTAACCCAAGAATCTCACATGATTCTTCCGCTGTGGCCACAGTCCCAAGCACTGATCACACATATCAACCCGCGAACTAGAATACTACTCTTATAAGAAAATATTATCCGAGAGAGTGGCGATTCTCTTTTGTATCTTTACAAATATCATGTGTTTCAACAAATGACCCAATCATACCCTTATTACCGGATCTTTGAACCGTGGAAGGAGAATGTCAAAGTTATTTGATCCACACATAAGATTGTAAAGACCTCAAGTCTAAGGACTAGTCATACAATCGATACATGAAAGTTCTCACAGACATAAGGGATAAACACTCCATGTGAAAACTTTCGGCGGTCAGTTCGATGGACACGAGAAACTCATGCATCCATGTGATACACCAAGCGGAAAGATCTCCGCTAGTAGCCTATGAGATCGGCTACCCCCCTTAAGGGCAGATCATATCATCATGCTAGTCTCTCCGCTTTGTGAACGCCCAGATTATTCATAAAAATTATGACTATGAACGTTTAAGAGTAATGATTCTCATAAGATGTGGAAGCCATCATCTTATTACTCCAAGAGCTTTATTACAGTGTTGGATGATTCATATAATTTATCTAAGACACGTATAATAAAGATTGCCATTTTATTAATTAATGAAAATATTACAAATACATGTACATATAGCCCATCCACAAGTTGGGTATAGGGCATATCCCTAACAATCTCCCACTTGCACTATAGCCAACTAGTATGACTCTGGACACCATACTATTGAGTGTGCCTATCATGCTTTTGTTGAGTCAGCCCTTTAGTCAGAGAATCTGCAAGATTATCTTCTGTGGGTATTTTCTCTATAATAACTTCTTTTCTCTCAATAATCTCCCTGATGAGATGAAATCGCCTGAGTACATGCTTGGATTTCTGGTGGGACCTTGGTTCCTTTGATTGAGCAATGGCGTCCGTATTGTCACAGTACATTGTGACGTCATTCTTTATCGGATGAAGCACTTCTAGCTCTGTGATGAACTTCTTTATCCATACTGATTCTTTAGATGCCTCAGATGCTGCAATATACTCGGCTTCAGTGGTGAAGTCCGTTGTAGTTGACTGCTTTGAGCTTTTCCAACTGACAGCACCGCCATTCAAAGTAAACAGATATCTTGTTTGTGATCCGTTGTCATCCCTATCGGTCTGAAAGCTCGCTTCATAGTAACCAATGACTTTCATCTCAGAACAATCTTCATATGTCAAAAACATATCATTAGTTCTTCTTATATACTTGAGGATTATTTTGACAGCTGCCCATGTTGCTCACCAAGATTTGCCTGATACCTACTCGTTATGCTAAAAGCATAAGAGACGTCAGGTCGTGTACATAGCATGGCATACATGATCGATCCTATTGCTGAAGCCTAAGAGATCCTACTCATACGCTCTCTATCTGAAGGAGTATGTGGACATTGCTTCTTAGATAATTTTATTCCATGACAATTAGGTAAATTACCTCTTTTGGAATCTTCCATTTTGAATCTTTTCAAAACTTTATCTATGTACGTAGATTGAGAAAGACCTAACAACCTCTTAGATCTATTACGGTAGATCTTAATGCCGAAGATGTAGGCTACTTCTCCCAAATCTTTCATGGAGAAATTCTGAGATAACCATTTCTTGGTGGCTTGCATCATGGGAATATCATTCCCGATGATTAAAATGTCATCGACATATAATAGAAGAAATACAACAACACTCCCACTACTTTTCCTGTAAACACAAGGCTCGTCTACATTTTTGATGAAGTCAAATTCTTTGACTGTCTCATCAAATCATATATTCCAACTTCTGGAGGCTTGCTTGTGTCCATAAATGGATCGTTTAAGCTTGCATACTTTATTATGATCATCCTTAGATGCAAACCCCTCAAGTTGTGTCATATAGACTTCCTCTACGAGGTTCCCATTAAGGAAAGCTGTTTTGATATCCATCTACCAAATCTCATAATAAAAGTGTGCAGCCAGTGCCAGTAAAATTCAAATGGACTTCATCATTGCAACAGGCGAGAAGGTTTGGTCATAGTCATTTCTTGGATTTGTCTATAACCTTTCGCCACCAACCTAGCCTTATAGGTTTGGATGTTGCCTTCTGCATCAGTTTTACGCTTGTTAATCCACTTGCAGCCTATGGGTTTTATCCCTTCAGGTGCATCTACCAAGTCTCATACTTGATTCTGATACATAGAGTCTATTTCGAATTTCATGGCCTCAAGCCACTTGACTGAATCAATGTCACGCATTGCTTCGTCATAACTGGTGGGATCGTCATTATCAATGACCTGATCATGTTCCTCATCAATATGGAAACCATATCTTTCAGGCTAATGTCTTTCCCTACCAGACCTTATGAGTTCATAACCTTGTGGTTGTTCCGTCGCTGCCCTTTTGAGGGGCTTGGGGTTTAGTTCTATGTTAGTTTGTTTTTCTCGTACCTCATCGAGGTCAAGTCTACTCCCACTATATTTCTTGAGAAGGAATTCATTCTCTTGAAATTTAACATTTCGTGAGACAAATGTTCTTTGTTCATTTGGGACGTAGAACACGTATGCTCTTGAGTTCAAGGCATATCCTAAAAACTTACATTTAACTACCCTATCATCCAATTTGCTAGTTTGTGTGAGCTTGACATATGTGTCACATCCCCAAATTCTTAGGTAACTAAGACTAGGACGTTTCCCAGACCATAACTCATATGGTGTTTGGCTAAAAGTCTTGAAAGGAACTTGGTTTTAGTAGTGTTGCAGTTTCTAAAGCAAGACCCCAAAATGAAAGAGGTAGATCCGTGCCTGACATCATTGATCGGACCATATCTAATAATGCATGATTTCTCATTTCGGAGACCCCATTATGATGTGGAGTTCCCGGAGGAGTCCATTTGGAAACAAAGCCATTTTCTATCAAGTAATCTTGAAATTCGTTGCTTAAGTATTCACCACCTCGGTCAGACCTTAGTGACTTAATACTTTTATTAAGCTGATTTTCTACTTCAGCCTTGAAGTCTTTGAATTTCTCAAAGGCTTCAGATTTGTACCGCATAAGGTACACATACCCATATCGCGAATGATCATCGATAAAGGTAATGAAGTAGGAGAATCCACCTCTAGCGGTCACTAACATTGGTCCGCATACATCTGAGTGTATGAGTTCTAATGTCTCCGCTGCACGCTGTCATTTACCTTTGAAGGGTATTTTGGTCATTTTACCAAGTAAACAAGACTAACAAGTTCCATAAGGTTTATATTTGAAAAGGGTTTGAAATATCCATCCTTATGTAGCTTAGTTAATCTTGTTTCATTGATATGACCTAAGCTATTGTGCCATAGAAGTGATTCATTGAGATTATTCGAGTTAACGTTGTATATATTAGAGGTTGAACATTCTTTGTTAGTTTGTAAGACATAGATACCATTATTCAAAATACCATATCCATATTTTATTTTTAATTGAAATAAATGGAACATTCATTACAACCTATTAGGCATGAAAAGCCTTTATTACATAAAGAAGAAATTGAAATGATGTTCTTTACTAAAGAATGTACATAAAAACAATCTTCTAAGGCTAAATCTAAACCATTCGGCAAAACTAATGAATAAGTCCCCACGCATAATGCAGCCAGTTTTGCTCCATTACCCATGCGTAAGTCAACCTCCCCATGACGGGGTCTCCTACTATTTATCAGGCCCTGCACATTGTTACACAAGTGAGTCCCATAATCGGTGTCAAGCACCCAAGTAGAAGGTTCAGTGTTTTGAGAATATAGTTCAATCATATACAACATACCTGAAGCATTGGGCTTCTTGGCCTATTGGGCTTCCCTAGCTCCTTGGCTTTCAATGCTCTGCGGTCTTTCTTCCCATGACCCTTCTTTCCACAAAAGAAACATTTCTCATTTCCCTTTTTCTTGTCCTCCTTACCATTGGGCTTTAGGTGATCTGGAGCCTTGGCATTGCCCTTATTTTTCTTTGGGCCTCGTGACTTCAAGTCCGTACCTGTAAGCATGATGGAGGTTTTAAGCTCCGGTTTCAAGTCATCCTCTGCTTGTTTATCAGATTGTGCAATTCTGCTAAAGTAGCTTATTTATCAGACATATGAAACTACGTAATAAAGTTAGAGAATTCTTTTGGAAAGGATTGAAGAATTAGATCGTGACCTATCTCATGATCCATGATGAACCCGAGGTTGGCCAATTTTTCAATGTGGCCAATCATCTTAAGCACATGTCCACTAACAGATCATTCCTTATACCTTGTTTGGAATAAGGCACATGACACTTGGAATCTCACGGTATGAACAGAAGTTCCATACAACTCTTTCAAGTGAAAGATGATGGTTTGAGCATCCATATCTTCGTGAACTTTCTGAAGTTCGTCTGACATAGAGCCAAGCATTATGCAAACTGCTTGCTCATCATCATCGACATGTTTCTTTCAAGCATCAAATGTATCTGGGTCAGCATCTTCTGTGGGTTCAGGGGGAAATGTTCTTTCAAGAACATAGAAAATATTTTCTTGTCGTAACACAATTTTAAGGTTTCTAAACCATTCATTGTAGTTGTCCCCGTTGAGCTTATGCTCATCAAGGATGGAACGAAGTGATACTCTGTTTGCCATTTGAATGTTTGTGAAATATTTTAACCCACATGTTAAGAGAAAATGTTAAAATTGGGAATATGTTTTCATTAATATTTCATAATAACATGGGCTTTTAATATTATGAAGTTGCTCCCACTCAATTATTTTAAAATTTTAAGCAAATCGCATCAACCCCAATATGATGGATTTTTTGTGGGCAAGGATCCCATTATCATCATTTCATAACTCCGACTAGGGTCGGTCGTTATAAAATATGATAATTAGGTAGGTCCCAACCAATTTATGATATAAATCACAATTCCTTAATCATTGGGTTGGGCAATCAAACATGCCATAGCTTATGCTAGTCCTTTTGGACACATAATCTTTACCACTAAGTTATAAGACCACGCCTAAGGGTCGCTGCGTCTTATGACTCAGAAAAGTCAAACCATTGTCAATAGTACGATTTAAGGACAAATTGGTATTGGTCAGTCTGGTAAAGCCTAGTCCTGTCAATACGGTTTAAGCCCTTTGGGTTTATACTTTACAATGGGAGGCAAATTTTAGACTTAAATTATTATTGGTGATTTTAGAAAGTTTAAGTTAATAACTATCAAATGGATTCCTCCATTGAAAATTCCCCAGAGGGAGGGTGGAGCGAACTCTCTTAAATACCCTTACCTTTTAGGCTCTTATTGCCTTGGTGACAGGAATAAACAATATATCCTCCAAATTAGTCCAACACTTTAAATATGATTTAAGGTAATCTTTGAGTAAATGATTATCTAGATGTCTTCATAACTTTTCCATTTGGCTATAAAAAGGTAGTGAGTGAAGGAAGACACCAAATCATTATCTAACTCTAGTAATACCTTTTGTTAAATTAACTTTAGTTTCGAAAGTTTTATTAACCCCTTGGTCCCAACCCACTTGTATATTTTATTATGTCTTTTATTATAAACTAGTGATTTATATTTATTAGCCTTAAAGGTAATAAATCTCTAAGTTCATCACGGAATAATTAATTAGCTAAGGGATAAGCAATACACTCTCTATTTCTTAGAAAGTCTCTAGATGCTTGCACCCTAAAATAATCATGCCAATTCTAATCATACATAGAATCATCAAGCATATGAGTTTTGATATGTTGGAATTATTTTAGGCATTAAATAACTTTGATTGATATTTAATTATGAAATTGCATTTTATTTTATTCAAATAAATTTACCATTCACGTTTTTCTGCAGACGCATGAACTTTAAATATAATTTCACAATTCAACTCTTAACCAAATCATGCAAAACTTGAACCTAAAATTAATTTCAGGGTGTTAGCTTTCCAACGAGCTTTTAAACGAGTGAGAACTAATTAAAACAAAAACGGCGCGCTGATACCACTGTTGGGAAGCGGCCGCGAGTGCGCGCAGCGGAAAATTAAAATTATTATGCCACTTTACCTTTGCCCAAGACCCATTTATTTTGATTATTCTACAAGCATAGGCATGTTACTATATATTCTAAGCATAAAACTCGTAAAACATACAAATAACATAAACCTAAACATGTTAACTATCATAAGAACTCTAATTAAAATAACGAAAGAAAAAAGACTTACTTGAACCAAAGACTCCTCCAGTCCTCCCTCCAATCTACAAGCTTTTCTCGAACTCAGCAAGCTCTTCCACGTTCCAAAGAGCCACCCATGTGTGTGGCCTCCAAATATGCACACACCAAAGCCAAAACTCAACGGCAAGACTACGCCTTGAGTGCACATGTATTTTGCCCTTGGTGCTAGCCTAGGCAAATACCTCAATATTGGAAAATTATGACCCATAACGTCACTATTTGTACAGATCATGGTGTTGTTGTACAAATTAACTATGTGACAAAGGAAATTACTCTTTTTATCATTTGTGATTAGATCACCAAGATATATAAATGATGAAAGGTCCATATGATTATTTCATGGAATGAGATGATATGAGACAGTATCAATCCACCAAGGTTTAATCATTAAATATCCCTAGTCAGAGTATTATCGAGATTGGAAATCGATAATACGTAAAAGATTATTTTTACACTTGTGCGCGTTGTGAGGGCATAACGGCATAGTTCTCATATATTTGGGTATAGGATACTCATGCAAGTGTAGTATGAGGTTATGTTTTACCGATGGTACGTAAAACAGTTTCGCTCTGGATAAACCCCTCAGAATTCCATTGGTAGTATGACTATGTGTCTATGGAAGTCTGAATCAGGGTAGGTGTATTTGGTCTTAACCTGAGACTTGCACCGCTAATATTTGCGACAATCAATATGCTTTGGTTTTGGTCGTCCAGGGCTTTAACAGGTTTTGTGTATGCCTTTTCTGGGTATATTGAGAATCGTAGTGTATTGGGTGTGATGTCGAGATGGAAGTATCACTCCAGTCATAATGGAGATGATGATCACAGGATACGGAACTCGTTCTCTATATGCTGCAGCTATCGGGATATTATGACTAGGTCATGTTTATCCGATTGTAGAGACTAGTTACTAGAGATCCGATATGTGCTTCGTACAGGACATACACACACTCCAGCCAGGCCTTGCACGTGACATCCGATACTGGATAGAAATACGCAATACTACGTATACTACGCCTGATATAGATCACATATTCCTGTAAGGATATTTCTGGAGAATTGGGTAGGCATGGCGCTTTGCTAGAAGCCAACCTTGTCTTGTAAATCGGGAAAAACGTAGTACTAGGTACTTACGTGTTCGGATAGTCCGACGACCGGATTTACTGCCAACATATCCGGGGATCTCATGGGTCACTTCCCGAAGATTCACCGATGACGTATGACTCGCACTTTATTAATCTGGGATTAATTAAAGAGAGAGAGAATTAATCTTGGATTAATTACGGAGATATTTTATCTGGGATAAAATATTAATTAAAGAGAGATAACGATTAATTTGGAATTAATCGATAAAATAATATATTAGATACATTATACGAAATTGGATTTCGACGCGGAATTAAAATTAGATTTTAATTCGGGCGAACGAGTTAATTTAGAATTAATTCGTTAGCGACGTGAATAGTGATTTTGCTAGGCATAATTATTTAATTATGTCGCAAAGGAAAATTCGTTAATTTGGAATTAGCAAACCCGAGCCCGGGAGTGTTTTTACGGGCGCACTCGGATTTCGAATTCAAGTGCGGCCCACAAGTCACGTCAAGCGTCAAATCACTAGTCAATCGATTGATGTGATGTCTAGTCACTTTGAGTATTGTGACAATTTGTCATTGTGATTGATGGTGGTAGTTGGCAAAGCTTTAATACTTTGACTTTAGGTAATTGAATTTTTAAAATTCATTTTGTGTATTATATACACATTTTTCCAACAACCAACACAACAGACTTTCTCCACTCTTCTCCCTCTCTCTCTCTGCCATAGGCCATTTTCTTCCTAAAACTTACTGGTTTCACTGTGAGCCAAGGAGAAGCAATAGGAGATTTTATGGCAAAATTTCCGGAGTGCTAGCATGCTTTATGAGTCTTGCGAAGGTGATAGGGAAACCCACCCGTGGGCTTGGAATACACATCACAAGCTTGGAGCTTGGTGGATCATCCATGGCCGATTGGAGGAGCTCATTTTTTTGTAGAATGCCGAGAGCACCAAGGAGCTAGAGCTTGAAGTTTTGTTGTTCCTCGCATCGCTGAACCACTCAATGTAAGTATTCTGCAACTTCCTTGTTGTATTCACATGTATGTTTCTTGCTTGATAATGATCATTGGGACCTTAGAGAAACCTAAAAATGATATCAGAGCCAATATTGAGCATGAAACGTTTTAGGGTTAAAATTGGGTAAAATCAATTTGAGCATGATTTGATGAAATTGCTTGATTGAGTGTGCTTAAATGATGTTTAATTGAAGTTGTATTGGATCAATTTCATGAAAAGTTGATTGGATCAATTTTTGCCCAAAAACTAGGCTTGGCCGAATTGGATGTTTCCCTAATGTCTTGGTAGTTTTTTGTTTCTTTGATCATTGGATGACTTGAAATAATTGGGAAATTTTGATTTTAAATTAATTGGATTGAATTTTGAATTGGACATCAAAACCCCGTGATTGCCGAGACATGTTACCATGGAAAATGAGTTGATTTTTTGATTAAAATGTGTTGGAAATTTTTTGATGTTAATGAGCATAATTAATTAGGCTAATTGATATTTTGGAAATGTTAATTTGGTTAATTAATTATGGCTTTACACTTTGAGTAATTAAATTGTGAAATTGTAATTTTTGGAATTTAATTATGTTGGGCCAAATTTGGAATTGGGCTTGTAAAGTTGTTATTGGGCTTATTGGGCTTGGTTGTACCAAGTTAGGTTTAGGCTAAATTGGTTGGATCCAATTGGGCCCAAAACCATATCCATAAAGTCCAATTATGACTAATGGACCTTTAATATTAATTGGGCCTAATGTGCCTAAATTGGTTTCTTGGCAAATAAGGGTGATTCCTTAAATGGGCTTTGGTATTTGGGTTTGACCCATATTGACCAAAAGTCCATGCCTTAGAAATTAATTAAAAGCCCATTGGACTTTAAATTAAATTAACATTGGATGTTAATCGGGCTTTGAGACCGGTAACGATTAGATTTGGAATCTAAGTCGTAAAGGTTCGTTAATAAAGTGTAATATTTAATTTGGAATTAAATAAATGAATTAATATTAAAAATATATTAAATTGGATTTAATGTTGTAGTTTAATTTAATTCAAGAATTCGTACTTTGAGTACTTATTCGCAAAACGAGTTGGACTCGCGCAAAATCAAATCGTTGTTTGAACATTGGATGGTCATTAATTATCAGATTAATTAATTGGATTAGATTGATTGATAACATGTTTGTGTGAATACATGGTTGCGATGCATGAATAATGTATATCGGATGGATATTAGATGGGTGGGGCAATTTTGGAAATTGTTGTAATAAATTTATAATTTATTAATTGGACCTGCGTGTCCAGCCTATTACCTCCTTACTCTTTGTATTTCTCTTCTCACCTATTCCCTTCAATGTCAATGAGGTTTCTTTAGAAGTGTTATGTAATCGGGTAGAAGTAATACTTGCGCTAGTGAAAGAGAGGAAAGTGAGAGATTTGTTCTAGGAACAATGTTTAAATCGTACGGAATCCGGAACCTAATACATACAAAGACGGAATTGATTACCTCTGGAAGGATGCGGATTGGTTCGAACGTTACGTTGGACGGTATTTACCCGGTCTGTCCGCGCAGCCCTAATTTCCTCTCTGGTAGGATCGGTATGGTTGAGGAAGGAGGAGGAAAAAGGCGTCTCTTTGTCCGCATATCATTATTATATTTATTTATATGCGCCTTATTATGTGTTTAGAATGCATGTTTAAGGGTGTATGATGATGAGACCTTAACAAATATAATAAATTGGTTGCCAATTGCACTCAAAAAACCCTCACAAAATATTAAGCGTTTTTCCTTCCATTGAGTGATTCTTACTCAATATCCAAGACTGGCATTGGTTTGTTGGCCAAAGTCAAGGTCTTTGTCCGTCAAGGATGTGTTTGAATCATGAGAGCTTTGTTCCATATTGGTGTCTTGTCCAAGTTGTGATTTGTTGGCCAAATTCAAGATCACTTCTTGTCCATCGACATTGATTACGAAGCTTTCCATGGTCAATGGGTTCCGCTTAACTGGGATCACTAAGTTTGTTGTGCCAAAGCCAAGGCTTAGTTGATTCAGAGGAAAGCGGTTAGGCAATATATTGGATATATTGGCATATATAAGATATATGTTTCGAACTTGGATGTCCATCTACTGGATCTAGGAATTGGATGAGATCCAATTGATCTTAGAGATCTACCTAGTTAATTATTATACAATTTGTTGGCCAAAGTCAAGATTGTGTGTATTTAACGGGATCCTAGCCCACTAGGAAACAAGGTTTCCCGAGTACTCCACACAGGGTTAGAGGCTCGCCGAAAAATAGTGGGAGGCAAGTATTAAATTTGCAATATTCGTTTAGTTACTTGCCATACGTGCTCATGTCAAATATTTCGTCAAATAAATTAATATATTAGTTGGACTAATATTTAATGTTGTTTTAATAAAACAGTTGGACTGTATTCAAACTATTTCAATTAATAGTTGATTTTATAATTGGATTATAGTAATCAATATAATTGAATTTAATCAATTAAATTATAGTTGATTATATAGTTGGACTACATTAATCATTATAATAAATTGTACCGAAAATTGTTGATTTGATAGTTAGACAATTAGAATCAAGATAAATGAAAGATTATTGTTTAAAACATAATCCTGGGCGAAAATGTATTTAAACGACTTTAATTTTCAAATTGGGAATAATGAATCAGGATAATCCTGAAAACTAAGAAGTTACTTTATTTGATAAAATAACATCTTAAGCCTAAGCCCGAAGTTCAGCAAATAGTAAAACATGATATTTGGAATATTCATGTAATGATAACTTTAGTGCTTAATCCATTATGCTTGCCAAATTGACTCCTTAATTTCTTAGTCAGAACTAAGGATTAGATCCTTAAAGTATGATAATGAAATTGAAGGATCTTCATAGATCTATTCTTAGATCTTAGAAGTACTAAATTGCAATAGTAAACTCTTGGAGAGTTAATGGCTATACTCAAGGAGACAAAGCCAAAGTTTGCAATAAGGCAAGTAGCGCAAGGCGCATCTTATTTCGACATTCTAGAAGGCCAATGCTTGGCCAAAGGCTTCTGGGGTGTGGAAAATGGGCAAAGGAAAAGTCATTATAATCTTCTGGGAAGACAAATGACATATCCCAAAATGTCTACCTAAAATGTAGCAAACGGGATCACGGAAGCGTGACTGCCGTATGGACAAGGCAGACATGAAGGAATTCAAGACGGTGCAAGGCTCCGACTTCAAATATGTTTGTCATAAATATGTTCACTACTAGTATTAAAATTGGATTTTAGATAGTAAAAGTGTGGTACATATAAATATGTACCGGTGTGCAGAATCTACTGAGAGTAGGATACTGACTTCAGTTGAGATTGATCTACGAATCGGAGTAATACTATTCTAGGCACCGATTCCTTAATAGAACACAAATAGTTCATCAAGGATGAAACTATACCAGTAATCTTCGAATACACAAGAACCGTGTAGATCGGAGAGAGTCAGAAAACAACAAGGGGTATGGGTTTCTGATCTCACCTCATAAAGATGTCAATTTTATTGAGGAATACGAACTGACTACGTATGAGGAAGTGATACAAGGTATCGACTCCCTATTATGGAAAAGTGCCATGAAGTCCTAAATGGATTCCATGTGTACCAACCAAGTTTGGATACTGGTTGATGTACCGCAAGGCATTGTGCCTATTGGTACTATATAAGTCTTCAAGGAAGACATACATGGATGGCAACATACCAACGTACAAAGCTAGGCTTGTAGTGAAAAGGTATCGTTATCAACATTGTGTCGATTACGATGAAACCTTTTAACCGTTGCCATTATTAAATCCATTTGGATAATGCTTGCTGATGCTGCATGTTTCATTTATGAAATATGGCAGCTGAATGCCAAAACGCTTTCCATAACGGAAACCTTTTGGAGGATGTTTACAACATCCTGATAAATGTACGTGACCTGGTGTCTCATACGCTTTGAGCATATGGAGTCACAATCAGGCCAATCCAAGTGATAGTCACTGGATTCATGTTAAGAGCATCCTTAAGTATCTTAGAGGAACTAAGGATGTTGTCTTAATCTATGGAGAAGGAGAACTTGAAGTGACTGGGTTCACTGCTGCAAGTTTCCTAACCGATAAAAACGACTATAAGTCGTAACGACGGTACTATAAAGTTTGAATAACGGAATAGTGAGCTGGAAATCTTCCATGCAAGATACTGTTACCGAATAAACAACAAAAGTGGATAATTGCTGCAGTTGAGGCAGCAATAGAAGCCTTTTGGATCAATAATAATCCTAATAAGATTAGGAGTAGTTCTGTTAGCAGCTGAGCTAGGCTATAGCACAGGCTAAATAATTAATGGTCTCATCAACGATCCAGATATATACTTCAATTATTCATCTGATTCGTTCGGATCATACATCGTGGCGATGTGATGATCGAATAAATTGCATCAGATGATAAAAGCCTTTCCTCAGCAGAAATTTGAGCGAACCGTACATAGTTCGGATGTTGGACACTTGAGTGACTGGCTATAGGCCAAGTGGGAGATTTTTGGACAATTATGACCCATAGCGTCACTATTTGTACAGATCATGGTGTTGTTGTACAAATTAAATATGTGACAAAGGAAATTGCTCTTTTATCATTTGTGATTAGATCACCAAGATATATAAATGATGAAAGGCCCATATGATTAGTTCCTGGATTGAGATGATATGAGACAGTATCAATCCAAGAAGGTTTAATCATTAAATATCCTTAGTCAGAGTATTATCGAGATTGGACATCGATAATGCGTAAAAGACTAGTATTACACTTGTGCGCGTTGTAAGGGCATAACGGCATAGTTCTCATATATTTGGGTATAGGATACTCATGCAAGTGTAATAGGAGGTTGTGTTTTACCGATGGTAAGGAAAATAACTTCGCTCTGGATAGACCCCTCGGAATTCCATTGGTAGTATGACTATGTGTCTATGGAAGTCTGAATCAGAGTAGGTGTATTTGGTCTTAACCTAAGACTTGCACCGCTAATACTTGCGACAATCAATATGCTTTGGTTTTGGTCGTCCAGGGCTTTAACAGGTTCTGTGTACGCCTCTTCTGGGTATATTGAGAATCATAGTGTATTGGGTGTGATGTCGAGATGGAAGTATCACTCCAGTCATAGTGGAGATGATGATCACGTAGGATACGAAACTCGTTCTCTTATATGCTGCAGCTATCGGGATATTATAACTAGGTCATGTTTATCCGATTGAAGAGACTACTTACTAGAGATCTGATATGTGCTTCGTACGGGGCAGACATATTTCCAGCCTCAGGCCTTGCACGTGACATCCGATACTGGATCGAAATACGCAATACTACGTATACTACGCCTGATATAGATCATATATTCCTGTAAGGATATTTCTGGAGAATTCGGTAGGCATGGCGCTTTGCTAGAAGCCAATATTGTCTTGTAAATCAGGAAAAACATAGTACTAGGTACTTACGTGTTTGGATAGTCCGACAACCGGGGATCTCATGGGTCGCTTCTCGAAGATTCACCGATGACGTATGACTCGCACTTTATTAATCTGGGATTAATTAAAGAGAGAGTGAATTAATCTGGGATTAAATACGGAGATATTTTATCTGGGATAAAATATTAATTAAAGATAGATAACGATTAATTTGGAATTAATCGATAAAATAATATATTAGATATATTATACGAAATTGGATTTCGACGTGGAATAAAATTAGATTTTAATTCGCGAACGAGTTAATTTAGAATTAATTCGTTAGCGACGTGAATAGTGATTTTGCTAGGCATAATTATTTAGTTACGTCGCAACGGAAAATTCGTTAATTTGGAATTAACGAACCCGAGCCCGGGATTGTTTGCGGGCGTAATCGCATTTCGAATTCAAGTGCGGCCCACAAGTCACGTCAAGCGTCAAATCACTAGTCAATCGATTGATGTGATGTCTAGTCACTTTGAGTGATGTGACAACTTGTCATTGTGATTGATGGTGGTAGTTGGCAAAGCTTTAATGCTTTGACTTTAGGTAATTGAATTTTTAAATTTCATTTTATGTATTAGATACACATTTTTCCAACAAACACACAACAACACACTCTCTCCACTCTTCTCCCTCTCTCTCTCGGCAATAGGCCATTTTCTTCCTAAAACTTACTAGTTTCACCGTGAGCCAATTAGAAGAAATATGAGATTTTACGGCAAACTTTCCGGAGTGCTAGCACGCTTTAGGAGTCTTGCGAAGGTGATAGGGAAACCCACCTGTGGGCTTGGAATACGCATCACAAGCTTGGAGCTTGGTGGATCATCCATGGCCGATTGGAGGAGCTCATGTTTTTGAAGAATGCCGAGAGCACCAAGGAGCCAGAGCTTGAAGTTTTGTTGTTCCTCGCATTGCTCAATCTCTCAATATAAGTATTCCGCAACTTCCTTGTTGTATTCACATGTATGTTTCTTGCTTGATAATGATCCTTGGGACCTTAGAGAAACCCAACACTCAAAACTTTTAACTCGAGGTTCCTCTAGACAATTAGACTTAAGGATACTCAAAATCAGTGGGTTACTCTTAAACTTTAGAGTTGCTCACTTATATAAACCTAAGATATGAAAGGTTTGGTGTAAAAAAATTGTGAAGAATTCTTTGGGTTTATATAGTGCTCCAAAGACAACAAAATTAATTAAGAATCTGATGTGGGATAAAAGCTAATTTAATCTTAGCCATTTGATCTTAATTTAGTGGTTTAATGAGATTATAAAACCCTAATAAGAGTTTGGGCCGAATTGGAATTCAAAACAAATAACAAAAAAAAATTTACTATTCACGTGAATATTAAATTTTATTTTTATTTATTCCAATTCCCAAAGTGCCCCTATCGTCATTTACCAATCCCTAAGCCACTATGGAACCTAATAAATGATCTGTTCAATAATTAAACACATTGAACCATTTATGAACAATTCCTACATCAATCATATATGTCGTTATATTTGTACTGTGCACTGTTAACCATTGATTTCGACTTTGTTGTGTGTGACCTTTTGGGTTTCCCTCAAGTTGGACATGAAATGAATCGTGATAATTTATTCGAACATAAATTATCCTCCGATCAGATGGTCGTTCGATTTCAATGACCAATGTTGACATCTAGCAACATGGCAAGGCCCCAAATAAGAAAGAAAATATACCCATTATGTATGCGATTTACATATGATATGGTCTTTCGCCTCACTGTATCCCCACCTATTGACCTAGGGTATGGAAAGTGTCTACCCATATGGTCAAAGGTATGATGTTGATTGTGTCATGAATCCTTCTAACCCAAGAATCTCACATGATTCTTCCGTTGGGGCCACAGTCTCAAGCACTGATCACACATATCAACCCGCGAACTGGAATACTAGTCTTATAAGAAAATATTATCTGAGAGAGTGGCGATTCTTTGTTGTATCTTTACAAACTTCATGTGTTTCAACAAATGACCCAATCATACCCTTATGACCAGATCTTTTGAACCGGGGAAGGCAAAAGTCAAAGTTATTTGATCCACCCATAAGATTGTAAGGACCTTAAGTCTAAGGACTAGTCATATAATCGATACATGAAAGTTCTCACAAACACATGGGATAAACACTCCATATGAAAACTTTCGACGGTCAATTCGATGGACACAAGCAACTCATGCATCCATCTGATACACCAAGCGGACGGATCTCTGCTAGTAGCCTATGAGATCGGCTACCCCACTTAAGGGCATAACATATCATCATGCTAGTCTCTCCTCTTTGTGAACGCCCAGATTATTCACAAAACTATGACTAGGAATATTTAAGAGTAATGATTCTCATAAGGCGTGGAAGTCATCCTCTTATTACTCCAAGGGCTTTATTACAGTGTTGATGAATCATATAAGTTATGTAAGACACGTATAATAAAGATTGCCATTTTATTAATTAATGAAAATATTACAAATACATGTACATATAGCCCATCCACAAGTTGGGTATAGGGCATATCCCTAACATCTCTTTTGTATCTTTACAAACTTCATATGTTTAAACAAATGACCCAATCATACCCTTATGTCCGGATCTTTGAACCGGGGAAGGAGAATGTCAAAGTTATTTGATCCACAAATAAGATTGTAAAGACCTGAAGTCTAAGGACTAGTCATAAAATCGATATATGAAAGATCTCACAGACACATGGGATAAACACTCCATGTGAAAACTTTCGGAGGTCAGTTCGATGGACACGAGCAACTCATGCATCCATGTGATACACCAAGTGGACGGATCTCCGTTAGTAACCTATGAGATTGGCTAACCCACTTAAGGGCAGATCATATCATCATCCTAGTCTCTCTGCTTTGTGAACGCCCAGATTATTCACAAAACTATGACTAGGAACGTTTAAGAGTAATGATTCTAATAAGACATGGAAGCCATCATCTTATTACTCAAATGGCTTTATTACAGTGTTTGATGATTCATATTATTAATGTAAGACACGTATAATAAAGATTTTCATTTTATTAATTAATGAAAATATTACAAATACATATACATAAGCCCATCCACAAGTTGGGTATAAGGCATATCCCTAACATAATGTTGATGGATTTTTTGACTTTCTTTTTGTGTTTCTCGAAGATGCCCGGAGAAATGGGTTCAGTTCAAAACCCGTAAAAGATATCATATTCACTGCCAGAACATACAATGATTTAATTGACCAACTCTTAACCTTTGAACCACAAATTCACCCTATCATTTCCAAGATAAACGGGTCCGATAATGATCGTGGTAAGAAACGTCGGATAAATATGGATCTTAACCTTTAGTTTTCTTTTTAGATGTAGAATCCCACGCTACCTAGTAATGTCTTCTAAACTTTTCTTCTTCTTTTTAGACATTAAAGACAATGTCTCAATTAGGTTTGGGGAGGGGGTAGTTTACTAGTATCTTGTTTTTATTTTTCCTTGTGTTGTTTTTAGTCAAAAATTCAAAAAAAAAACAAAAAAAAAGAAACAAAACAATTTGTGTTCTTATGTTTTAAACTTGACTAACTAGGTGGAATTGTGATTGAGATAGCTATGTAAGGAATTTTCACTCCTGAGACGTATCTCAGCCTAATTCGTAATAAGTTAATTTTTGTTTATTTCATTTTGAATTATTTAAATTCTTGAATACTCCATAATACTGACTAAATTGGATCTTCTTATGCCAATTTGATAAGTATTATCAACATACATGGTAACATACGGACATGGGTTGTAAGTGAAAAGTTTGTAAAATTTAGTGCTCTAGTTTAGTGGAGGAAGCACCTGAGAGCAACAAAAAAAAATTATGTAAATAAATAATTAACCATGCTTTTACTTAGTAACCGGACATCTTGTCTCAGTAAGCAGTGACTGTTTGCGTCAAACGGTAAAGCCTAAGTTAATAATAATAAAGTTTCTACCTAGTAACCAGACGTCTTGCCTTAGTAAGCTGTGATTGTTCACTTCAAATGGTAGAACTTTTAACATCTGAAATCCAAGTAATTAAGTCAGTAAGGGTTTTTTAACACATAGTTCCCTAAAGCCAACTGGTTTAGGAGTCACTGGCCCAAAGCTCGCTATAAGGATTGAAGATGTTATATATATTTAAAAAAAAACCATTGCCAAAAAGGTGTGAATTCTGATATAACTTTAGGATAAAATATTACTCTCTTTTCAACTACACTTATGAATATTGTGGGCACAATAAATTGATTAATACCTTGTTAGTTTTGTATATAAGAATGGTAAAAATAATCAGAGAATTTACTTATTTGGTAATTTAGAAAGGAAAAAAAACAACTATTAACTTGGATAAGAATTTTTACTTGTTAAGTCACTAACTTGTTTTGTGAGTTTGATTGTACATTTGATTGACGTTTGTGAGTACCGTCCCTATAAGCCCTCACGAGACTACAACTCGTCCACTAGGGATACCTAGGGGTTTAAAGGCTTGTTACATACGCTAAATGCAACCGTGATCCCTACGAAAGTGGCTTAGTTTAATTTTATTTTAAAGTTTTTTATTGCATTATATTTTGTTTTTTTGCTCGAGGACTAGCAAAATGTTAGGTTTGGGGGTGTGATGAGCGAAAAATATATCAATATTTACCACCACTTTTACTTAATATTTTACATAGTTCCTCGGGTATTGTGAATATTTTGATGTGTTTTGTGTTATTTTGTAGATAAATAAAATATCAAGACTCACTGGAATCAAATCGGGGCTAAAACGGTGAAAAACAAATGAAAAAGGGAAAAATGGGAAATTTAATGCTCACGAGTCGCGACGCGCAAGCCCTTTATGTCACGACGCACCTCAATTATTCGGCTACCGACACAAGTCATCACTGCATCATCAAGTGTGTCATCATCGCGTCATCATGACGTCAGCACAATAATTAAGTCTGCCGACACTTGTCAATACTTGCATCATCATGGCGTCAGCGTAGCGACGCCAAACCCTCAACCTGTCGCGACGCCGAGATAATAATTCAGTTTGCTGACAGCCACCAATTCTTGTAGCACTCGTCGTGATGCACAAGCTCTACGTGTCACGACGCGCACCGATTTTGGAGCCTATAAATAGAGGCTGATTTCATTTGAATTCTATTGGAAAATCTAATCCATGTCCCAAGATCAAAAGAACAAGCAAAACATATAAATGAATGAACAATATTGAAGTATGGCGGAATCATACTCACAAAGATCGGAATGCGGATACGTTGATGAAACAAAAATTTCTCCTTTGTGCAGTGAGGGTTTCGGCCAAACAGAAAAGAGAAGCTCCAAGCAATTTTTGATCCTTCCAAGCTCTAAGATGAGTTTCCCATAACACCTTTGTATGATCCCTTGATGGTGCTAGCCAAAGATGTGTATTTTATGTTCCAAACATGCACAAATTCTTCAAGTTTTTGCAACAAAAACAAAAAGTGGAGAGCCAAAACTGCAGTGAAGTTTTCGGCAATGTGAGAGAGAGGAGAGATCTGATTTTTTGTTACAAAAATCAATTTATATTTATGCCATAATATTTATTAATTAATAATAAACTTATGACACAAATCATGCAATGGCTTAGAGTGTCAAACACTCAATTTCCATGCAAAACCCTTGAGTGCATTGTACACTATCTCCATGCAATGCATCAACAATTAAATAATGCATATAATGACATGTGTCATGTGGGCCCCACACGTTTCCAAATGAAAGTGGGCCCACGTGCACTCACGCGTTCGGGTTCGATATTTCCGAAATACCGAACTTACGTCGCGACGTTAATTAAATCGAATTTAAATAATAATTGCGCCTAGCGAAATTATTATTTACGTCGCTAACGAATTAATTATAAATTAACTCGTTTGCCCGAATTAAAATCTAATTTTAATTTCGCGTCGAAATCGAATTTCGATTATTATATCGAATATAATAATTTTACGATTAATTCCAAATTAATAGTTCTCTCTCTTTATATAGTACTTTATCCAAGATAAAGTCTCTCCGTAATTAATCCAAGATTAATCGAGTTTGAATCATACGTCATTGGTGAATCTTCGGGAAGCGACCCAAGAGATCTCTAGATATGTTGGCAGTAAATCCGGTTGTCGAACTATCCGAACACGTACGTACCAAGTACTACGTTTTTACCGATTTACAAGACAAGGTTAGCCTCTAGCAAAACGCCATGTCTACCCAATTCTCTAGAAATATTCTTATTGGAATATAAGATCTATAACAGGCGTAGTATACCGTAGTATAGTGTATATCGAACCAGTATCGGATGATCACATGTAAGGCCTGGGGCTGGAGATGTGTCTGCCCCGTACGATACACATATCGGCCATCAAGCAACCAGTCTCTTTGAATCGGATAATCCTGACCTAGTCATATTATCCCCATGGTTGCAACCATTATAGAGTACTAGTTCTGTATCCCTCGCGATCATCATCTCCATATGTCTGAAGTGATACTTCCATCTTGACATCACACCCAATACACTACGATTCTCGATAAACCCAGAAGAGGTGTACACAGAACCCGTTAAAGCCCTGGACCACCAAAACTAAAGTTTACCGATTGTCGTAAGTACTAGCGATGCAAGTCTCAGGTTAAGATCATATGCACCTACCCTGAAGCGGACTCCCATAGACACGCAGACATACTACCAATGGGACTCCGCGGGGTCTATCCAGAGCGAAGCTGTTTTCCGTACCATCGGCAAAACACAACCTCCTACCGCACTTGCATAAGTATCCATACTTAAATATATGAGAACTATGCCGTTGTGCCCTCACAACATCACAAGTGCAGTACTAGTCTATTCCGCATTATCGATGTCCAATCTCGATAATACTACGACTAGGGATATTTAATGATTAAACCTTTATGGATTAATACCGTCTCATATCATCACAATCCGGAACTAATCATATGGACTTTTACCATTTATATATCAAAGTAAATAAATTACAAAACGATAAAAGGCAATTTCATTACTACATAGTTAATTTTGTACAATAATACAATATCATTTACAAAATAGTGACGCTATGGGTCATTACTGTCTAACAAATTCTTCATACTTTATTCTAGGGAATTTCCTTAGAATACTAAGAAGAGAGTATCTTGTTTTTTTAATTTCAGTTTTCTTGTATTTAATTTTTTTTTAAGTAATAAATCTTTCTTGTTTGGGGTGAAAGGTAAGTTTTTATTATAATAATTTAGATTAATATTCATTAGTTATAATATATAAATTATCTTAAAACCTGACTTAATTAGATACCGCCTTATTAGTCGGTTGGACTTAATTAAAATAATTTTAACCTGACTTAATGGGATACCGTATTTATGGTCGGTTGGAATTAGTTAAAAATCTGACTTAATCAGGATATCGCCTATATGGTCAGTTGGTAATATAACGCAAAAATTTATATATTATAATAAGGGAGATTTCTAAATTTGAATTAATAAAAGTGGATCCTCAAACCCCCGACATTTTATTTCATTGTTGTAATTTTTATCTTTTTAGTTTTCAAATTTGTTTTATAATGTTTTATTTATTTATGTCTTTAGTAGTCCTAGGTATGTGTTGTAACTAAATACATTATATAGGGTTGTGATGAATTCCAATACCATAGGCTTATAAGTTGGTTATTTTATGTCTTGTGTGATGTATAGGTTTATTTATTGAGTCTTAATCTTAATGCTTCTTATTAACTGGCCACTAATAAGATTGATTGGGTAAACTTAAAATGAAATTGACGAAGGGATTTTAGGTTTCAGCCTTAGACTCAATAGCTCACGATCTCATATTCACCTTAGAGACTTCCTTCCAGGATAGACATATACATGTCAGACGTGGGTAGCCATAATTGGAACTTAAACTTAATGAATTCAGAGTTTCTTAATTAACATAGGAATATAGTTAATTGGGTTACTTTGGGTGTTTGAATCTGACCATCGGAAATGGTTTTTGCATAACTTCGTGTTCCAGGTTAATAAACTAACATATTACACAAGCATAAGGTAATCAACTCATCTTTAGAAAGATATTGGTAGGATTCACAACCCTGGATATTTTGATATCATTTTTTAAAAATTAAAATCTACCTTTGTTTTGTTTTATTTTCTTGTTTTAAATAAAAATCATCTTCCAAACAATAATCAAATCAATTAGATACTCGTAGACATTTAGCTTCATAAATTGATAGCATATGTATTAAGTCCTCGTGGGATCAATACATTTTATACTACTTGAGTGATACGTGTGCTTGCATTATGTATATGTTTACCACCGATCATCTGTTACCGGGGATTGTTAATTTAAGTCACATTCATACTATTACCAAATAACCTTAGCTTTAATTTTGATTTTTTGATTTTTATTTTGATTTTTATTTTGGTATTTTTCTTGTTTTTCTGTGATTCAGTGATTATGAAGATCCACAAGTCTTTAATCACTTCTGTTTGATCCAGAAATAGAAAGAACATCGAGTAGACTAAGGAAAGAAAGGACACTAGAAAAAGAAGCAATGGCGGCTGAAAACAGAGAGAATAATCCACATTAGGTGGCAAACCGGGATCACTTCAAGTCGGTCATAGATGATAACTATTTAGGGATTACACACCCACCAATCAATGCTAATAACTTTGAGCTTAAACCTTCATTGATCAACATGGTGCAAAAGAACATAGTTTGGGGGTTCAACTGTAGAGGATCCCAATGTGCATTTAAGGATGTTCTTGGAGATGCCAGATACCATAAAGATGAATGGCTTGAATAAAGAGACCATCAGGTATGCTTATTCCCATTCTCTTTAAGGGACAAAGTAAGAGGTTGGCTGCAATTAATACCGACAAGGAGCATCATGACATGGCATAATATGGCTACAACATTTCTTTTGAGGTTCTTTTCACTAGTTAAATCAGCCCAACTGAGAACAAAAATTAGCATATTTAGGCAGTTAGAGACTGAGAATCTATATGAGGTCTGAGATCACTTTAAAGATCTACTTATGTGGTGCCCAAAATATAATTTTAAGGACTTGGTTTAGATTCAGTTATTCTACAATGGGTTGAATTATCCAAACACGACCATGGTCGATGCAGCTACTGGAGGAATTCTGTTGAAGAAATTTGCTGAAGACGCTTATGCTTTATGAGAGGAGATGGTCATCAATAACTTCCAATTGCTAAATAAACGCACTATTGTTGTAACATCCCAAATCCGAAGATGTTATTGGTAGGGAATAGGACGTTATATTCCCCTGAGCTTCTAACTTTCTGACAACTGCTAATCTTGTTTCATATATAAACTCATGCATGGAACCAATGCCCAACTATGTCAAAAAAATACATAACACTTTTCTTACTAAATACTCAATTTTAGTATACATTACAACTCTGACACTGAATACTTATAATGCATTACATATGCAAAATTTTCTATATGACATATGTAGGAGAGAAGCGGGGTTTACCGCTATGCCTATGATGCTCGGCGACCAAGACATTGTTGATCTCGCAGCCCGTAGAGAGTATGGAGTAGGCCACGAGGGACTAAACCGAAGAATAAAGGAGTCACAACCCAGCGTGAACTGGGAAAGGTTTAAGTCCGTACTCACCCCTCGCAAGGGAAGACCGCAAACCGTTGGGTTCGGAATGGTCCCCTACTTATGCCAGTATAATGGACGAGTTCACACAATTGTATAGCCAAGTCTTATGCAGTTCATGCAAGGTAATTCAAATAAACAAAAATTTACACGCCCATATATATTAATAATCACAATAACATAGTTCCAAAGGCATATTAAATTGAGAAATGTGATAATGAGAATTATAATAAACAATCAAAAGCAGGAAAAATCGTCAATAATAAATGTAAATAATTAATCACAGACGCATAATGTAAAATGAATAACTAAAGAAGTAAAAATGCATAAAATAGAAAGAAAAAGGTCGACACATGTATGAGTATTTCCCAAGTGGCACGTGGAATTGTATCCCAAGTACAAACCGCACTACCGTCCATTCGGATTCGGCTACATAATTTATGTCTGGGTTTCCATCTGATATACCGCAAGGGATAATAACACACATAATCATCAACGCAATGTAAATAGGCATAAAAAAATATAACCATGCATATACGTATAATTATCAACATGAAAAACATAAACAAAATAAAAGCGAAATAATAAAATAACAATAAAAGTGAATAAATAGATAAAAAAAAAAGATAACACTAAATAGATAAATAAATAAATAAATAAAAAATTACCGAAGAAAGAAAAAAATGTGATCAGAAATTTGGCCGTCTTTTGATGTAAAACTTCGCATACCCGGCTGGACGTATTTCACGTCCAGTTAGGCATGCAGCGTCCGGAACTATAAAATAAATATGGTAAGGATGCCCTCGGGTCTTACCTTTTAAGTTGCTTTCTCGGAAGTACGTTAGGCCATCGCCAGAAGGATCGCTGGTTCGCTGTTTCTAGTTGCCGGTTTGCTACTTCTGCTTGCTATTTTGCTATTTTTTGCTGTTATTTTTGGTTATTTTTTGCTGCTATTTTGGTTGTTTTAGCTCATGTTTTTTGCTACTATTTTTCTGTGGTTTGGCTGCTGTTTTTGGTGGCTGTTTTGGTTGTTTTTTTGGGACAGTTTTTGGTTGTTTCTTTCGATTTTTTGGTGTTTGTTTCACGGTTTCAGGATTGTTGTTTTTTGGTGGTTGGGGTTGTTATTTTCTGTGATTTGTTTTGGTGAGTGATGTTTTTGTTGTTTTGGATGTTTGGTTGATGTTTAACGGCTTTCAGGGTTTATTTCTTCTCTCGATTTTTTGTGATGCTCCTAGGGTTTTTCTCTTGTTGTTGTCGTCCAAAGAAGAAGAAGAGAGAGACCTCCATCTTTTGATGATGATTTGGTCCCCTTTTTATAATGATTTGAAGGGATCTCCAAATAGGGAAACAAATCATGGAAATTTGGGGGATATATTCTCAAATTATTTTGGGAATAAAATCCTCTAAATTTGGTGATTAGATGATTTCAAATCTTGTTAAATTGGCAAGGATGGGATCCAAATCTCATTAAATTGTTAAGGATGGGATTTCAAATCTTGTTAAATTGGAAAGTGTTGATGAAGGGATTTGAGCATGTGGATTGCATGAGGTTTTGGGCGTATGGATGGATTATGGGCTGCATGTGCCGATTCTCTATGGGCTGCATGGTGGGTCCGAGGCTAAGGTTTGAAACAGAAACTGACTGAGCGAATCTGAGGCTGGCTAGTGAGTCTGAATCCGATGAGGTGCTAATTTTGGAAGTTTTCTTTCCTTCCAGCATTCATTTTTTGTAACTTTCGTAACTTTTCAGGTAGTGCCTCTATACGAGGCTCATCATCAGGCTCATGCAAAAATGCAATGCCTACAGTTGCCCCCACTTTGATAAGGCTTGTGCAGTGTATGATAGTGACAACCCTATCAAAGTCATACATGCATTTTTAGTTACTTGGTTCGTCGGCCGTTGCCGGACTTACCTGATGTTTCACTGCTTTTGCGAGATGCTTCGATCTCTGGGATTCATTCCCGAACTAAGTTGAGTTGATGGCGAGGTGCTTCAACCCTTGGGTGTGAGATGTTTCGATCTCTGGGATTTATTCCTGAACTGACTTGAGTTGATGGCGAGGTGCTTCGACCCGCTGATATTTATTCCCGAACCATGCTGGGTGTGAGATATTTCGATCTCTGGGATTTATTCCCGAACTGAGTTGAGTTAATGGCGAGGTGCTTCGACCCTTGAGAGTTGCTCCTGAACTATGCTGGGTGTTAGATGCTTCGATCTCTGTGATTTATTCCCGAACTGAGTTAAGTTGATGGCGAGGTGCTTTGACCCCTGGGATTTGTTCCCAAACCATGCTAGGTGTGAGATGCTTCGATCTCTTAGATTTATTCCCGAACTGAATTGAGTTGATGGCGAGGTGCTTCGACCCCTGGGATTTATTCCCGAACCATGCTGGGTGCGAGATGCTTCGATCTCTAGGATTTATTCCCGAACTGAGTTGAGTTGATGGCGATGTGCTTCTGTTGGACAATTATGACCATAACATCACTATTTGTACAGAACATAGTGTTGTTGAACAAATTAACTATGTGACAAAGGAAATTGCTCTTTTATCATTTGTAATTAGATTACTTAGATATATTAATGATAAAAGTCCATATGATTAGTACCGGATTAATAAGATATGAGAAAATATTAATCCACAAAGGTTTAATCATTAAATATCCCTAGTCATAGTATTATCGAGACATGACATCGATAATGCGAAATAAGCTAGTATTACACTTGTGCGCGTTATGGAAGCTTAACGGCATAGTTCTCATATATTTAGGTATTGGATACTCATGCAAGTGTAATAGGAGGTTCTATTTACCGATGGTACAGAAACAAATTCTCTCTGGATAGACCCATCGGAATCCCATTGGTAGTATGACTATGTGTCTATGGCAATCCGAATCAGGGTATGTGTATATGGTCTTAACCTGAGCCTTGCATCGCTAATACTTGCGACAATCAGTGTACTTTGGTTTTGGTCATCCGGGGCTTTAACAGGTTCTGTGTACGCCTCTTCTGGGTATACCGAGAATCGTAGTGTATTTGGTGTGATGTCAAGATGGAAGTATCACTTCAGTCATATGGAGATGATGATCACGCATGGATACATAACTGGTACTTTATAGTGCTATAGCCATCGGGAAAGTATGACTAGGTCATGACTTTCCGATAATAAAGAGACTAGTTGCTAGGGATCCGATATATCAATTCACGTTTTCTGAAAGAATTTGTGGCGAACTTTCGTGCTTTTATCGATGAAGTGAGCTTAACCCTATTCAACTACTTGATCGACCTCTACTCCCTTTCACTCTATTTGATTCACTTATTTTCTAGTTTTTCACAAGACAAAGCCGTATACGTATACAAGAAAGATTGCTCCAACGACAAAAGGAAAGAAGTCGTCTTTAAATAGTTTCAAGTCAGCAGGCTTTGTACGGGGCAGACACAACTCCAGCCCCAGGCCTAGCAGGTGATATTCGATACTGGATCGTAATACTCTATACTATGTATAGTACGCTTGATATAGATTATGTATTCCTTAAAACAATATTTATGAAGAATTGGGTAGGCACGATGTTTTGCTAGAAGCCAACCATGTCTTTTAAATTGGTAAGAATGTGGTACCGGGTACGTACGTGTTCCGATAGTCCGATGACCGCATTTACTGCCAACATATCCAGGGATCTCTGGGTCACCTTCCAAAGATTCACCGATGACATTGACTCAAACAGAATTAATATGGGATTTATTATGAGAGAGAGAAAATTAATCTAGGATTAATTACGACAAAAATTATTCTCGGATTAATTCGATTAGAAGAGAGAACGTGATTAATTTGGAATTAATCGGCAAAGTAAATTTAATAGTTCAATTGGATTTTACTATTTAATTTATTTAATTTGGCTAAAATAATATATTGGATATATTAAATGAAATTAGATTTCAAAGCGGAATTAAAATTGGATTTTAATTCGGGCGAAAGTATTAACTTATAATTAATTCGCAAGCGACTTTCGAAATAATTTTTCTAGGCATTATTATTTATTTAAATTAGATTTAATTATTTCGCAACGGCAAATTCGTTTAATTCGAAATTAAACGAACCCGGGTCCGAGCGAAGTTGCGTGTCAAGTTAGCCGACTTAAATTTGTAATTTAAAAATGGTGGGACCCACTTCACTTACATCATTTGTTTGACTAAAAATGGAAGTGGTTAGGCTTGATTTTGGAATTGATGTGAAGGCTTGGATTGCTTTTTTTGTTTTACACAAACCAATTCCAACACTCTACTTGACTATTTAAACATTAGTCAACTTTGGAAGTGGTAATGGGTTACTATTCACAACAACCAAAACTCTCTCTTCCTCTCTTCTTTCTATCTTTTTTGTGAACCATGTATTAGACAATTATGACCCATAGCGTCACTATTTGTAAACGACATTGTGGTTTTTGTACAAATTAATTATGTAGCAATGAATTGCATTTTATCATTTTGTAATTTGATTACTTAAATATATAAATGATAAAAATCCATATGATTAGTTTCGGATTATAATATATGAGACAATATCAATCCATTAGGGTTTAATCATTAAATATCCCTATTCGTAGTATTATCGAGACTGGACATCGATAATACGGAATAGACTAATATCGCACTTGTGCGTGTTATGGAAGCATAACGACATAGTTCTCATATATTTAAGTATTGGATACTTATGCAAGTGTGATATGAGGTTGTGTTTACCGATGGTACGGAAACAGCTTCGCTCTGGATAGACCCCGCAGAATCCCATTGGTAGTGTGAATATGTGTCTATGGGAATCCGCCTCAGGGTAGGTGTATTTGGTCTTAACCTGAGACTTACATCTCTAGTACTTGCGACAATCAATACGCTTTGGTTTTGGTCGTCCAGGACTTTAACATGTTCTGTATACGCCTCTTCTGGGTTTATTGAGAATCGTGGTGTATTGGGTGTAATGTCAAGAAGGAAGTATCACTTCAGTCATATGGAGATGATGATCATGCAGGGATACAGAACTGGTACTCTAAATGGTTGCAACCATCGGGATAATATGACAAGGTCATGATTATCCGATTTAAAGAGACTAGTTGTTTGAAATCCGATATATGCTTCGTACGGGGCAGACATTATTCCAGCCCCATGCCTTGCATGTGACATCCGATACTGGATCGCTATACACCAATACTACGTATACTACGCCTGATATAGATTATATATTCTATTCAGAATATTTCTGGAGAATTGGGTAGGCACGGTGCTTTGCTAGAAACCAACCATGTCTCGTAAATCGGTAAGAACGTAGTACGAGGTATGTATGTGTTCGGATAGTCCGACGACCGAATTTACTGCCAACATATCCAGGGATCTATTGGGTCACTTCCCGAAGATTCACCGATGACGTATGATTCGAATATAATTTATCTTGGATTAATTACGGAGATATTTTATCTGGGATAAAATACTAATTGAAGAGAGAGAAATGATTAATTTGGAATTAATCGATAAAATAATATATTCGATATATTAAACGAATTAGATTTTGACGTGGAATTAAATTAGATTTTAATTCGGGCTAACAAATTAGTTTAGAGTTAATTCGCTAGCGACGTGAATAGTAATTTTACTTGGCATAATTATTTAATTAAATTTGATTTAATTACATCGCAACGGAAAATTCGTTAATTCGGAATTAACGAACCCGAGCCCGGGATGTGTTTGCAAGGCCACTCCGATTTAGAATCAAGTACGGCCACAAGTCACATCGCTCGTCACATCGCATGTCATTCAAGTGATAAATGTCAACTCACTTTTTTGGTGATTGACATGCAGTCACTATTCATGAAAGAAGTGGTTGTGAGGCTTTAATGCAAATTTTGGCTCCAACATTTGGTTTGACTTGTTGACAGCATATACCAAAATTTGGTAAAGCATTTTCATTACTTGTTTTTAGAAAACAAATACCAAAACTTGAAAAACTCTCTCTCCCCCAAAAGCTCTCAAAACCGTGAGCCTCCACCAAGGAAATGAAATTGATTTTCTTTCAATCTTGCTAGCACATTCAAGGAATCATCACTAGGTGATAGGGAAACCAACCTTGGAGCTTGGAATCACAAAGACAAAGCTTGGAGCTTGGACTTTCACCTTTGCCAAAAATCAACAAAGGATCTTAGAGTTCATTTTCTTCTCAACACATCTCAAATCCGTTCAATGTAAGTGTGTTTCCGCCTCACTTCTTTGAGTATTCATTCTTTTCATTGCTTAAATATTATCTTGGGACCACATTAGAAACCAACACCATGTTCTTCCTATGGAAAAATTTGCTTAACAAAATTGATCAAAGCTAACACTTTGGAGTTGAATCAAGGTGATAGGGAGACTACCCAAGTGTTGGAAATACTAAAAGAGGGCTTGGAGCTTCATCACATCCATGCAAATTTTTGAAAGTCAAAGCGATCAATGTAAGTTAATTCCGCAAACTTATTGATTTATTCACATACTTATCACGCTTAGCGATCCCGTGACATGTTTAGGATACTAATAGCTTCGACCCTTGGGATTTGTTCCCGAACCATGCTGGGTGAGAGATGCTTCGAAATCTAGGATTTATTCCCGAACCAAGTTGAGTTGATGGAGAGGTGTTTCGACCCCTGGGTGTGAGATGTTTCGATCTCTGGGATTTATTCCCGAACTGAATTGAGTTGATGGTGAGGTGCTTCGACCCCTGGGATTTGTTCCTGAACCATGCTGGGTGTGAGATGCTTCGATCTCTGGGATTTTTTCCTGAACTGAGTTGAGTTGATGGGGAGGTGCTTCGACCTCTGAGATTTTTTCCCGAACCATGCTGGGAGTGAGATGCTTTGATCACTGGGATTTATTCTTGAATTGAATTGAGTTGATGGCGAGGTGCTTCGACCCTTGGGATTTGTTCCCGAACCATGCTGGGTGTGAGATGCTTCGATCTCTGGGATTTATTCCCGAACTGAGTTGAGTTGATTGCGAGGTGCTTCGACCCCAGGGATTTGTTACCAAACCATTCTGGGTGTGAGATGTTTCGACCTCTGGGATTTATTCCCGAACTGAGTTGAGATTATGGCGAGGTGCTTCGACCCCTAGGATTTGTTCCCGAACCAAGCTGGGTGTGAGATGCTTCGATCTCTAGGATTTATTCCCGAACTGAATTGAGTTTATGGCGATGTGCTTCTACCCCTGGGATTTATTCTTGAACCATGTTGGGTGCGAGATGCTTCGATCTCTGGGATTTATTCCCGAACTGAGTTGGGTTGATTGCGAGGTGCTTCGACCTCTGGGATTTGTTCCCGAACCATGCTGGTTGTGAGATGTTTCAACCTCTGGGATTTATTCCCGACTGAGTTGAGATGATGGCGAGGTGCTTCGACCCTGGGATTTGTTCCCGAACCAAGCTAGGTGTGAGATGCTTCGATCTCTAGGATTTATTCCAGAACTGAGTTGAGATGATTCGACCTCTGGGATTTGTTACCGAACCATTTTGGGTGTGAGATGTTTCGACCTCTGGGATTTATTCCCGAACTGAGTTGAGATGATGGCGAGGTGCTTCGACCCCTAGGATTTGTTCCCGAACCAAGCTGGGTGTGAGATGCTTCGATCTCTAGGATTTATTCCCGAACTGAATTGAGTTTATGACGATGTGCTTCTACCCCTGGGATTTATTCTTGAACCATATTGGGTGCGAGATGCTTCGATCTCTGGGATTTATTCCCGAACTGAGTTGGGTTGATTGCGAGGTGCTTCGACCCCTGGGATTTGTTCCCGAACCATACTGGTTGTGAGATGTTTCGACCTCTGGGATTTATTCCCGAACTGAGTTGAGATGATGGCGAGGTGCTTCTGTTGGATAATATGACCCATAGCGTCACTATTTGCACAGAACATTGTGTTGCTGTAGCAAAGTTAACTATGTAACAAGGAAATTGCACTCTCGTCATTTGTGATTAGATCACCATAGATATATAATGAAGAGAGGTCCCTATGATTAGTTCCTGGATTGAGATGATATGAGACAGTATCAATCCACGAAGGATTAATCATTAAATATCCCTAGCCGTAGTATTATCGAGACTGGACATCGATAATGCGGAATAGGCTAGTATTGCACTTGTGCGCGTTGTGAGGGCACAACGGCATAGTTCTCATATATATAAGTATTGGATACTTATGCAAGTGCGATAGGAGGTCGTGTTTCACCGATGGTACGGGAAACAGCTTCGCTCTGGATAGACCCTTCGGAATCCCATTGGTATTATGACTAGGTGTCTATGGGAGGCCGAAATCAAGGTAGGTGTGTATAGTCTTAACCTGAGACTTACATCGCTAATACTTACGACAATCGGTAAACTTTGGTTTTGGTGGTGGGGGATCTTAACTGGTTCTGTGTTCACCTCTTCTGGGTTTATCAGGAATCGTAGTGTATTGGATGTGATGTCAAGACGGAAGTGTCACTCCAGTCATAATGGAGATGATGTCACGCAGGATACAGTATTAGTGCTCTTTTAGTGATGCGCATCCAATCGGGATATTATGACCATGTCATGAATATCCGATTATAGAGACTAGTTACCAGACATCCGATATGTGTTTCGGACGGGGCAGACACTTATCCAGCCCCAGCCCTAGCACGTGACCATCCGATACTGGGCCGATATGCACAATACATTTGTATACTACGCTTGATACAGATCTTAATATCCTTAGAGGATATGTCCGGAGAATTGGGCAGACTTGGTGCTTTGCTAGGAGTCGACCTTGTCTCGTAAATCGGTAGAACGTAGTACTTGGTACGTACGTGATTCGGATACTCCGACGACCGTATTTGCTGCCAACTTATCCGGAGATCTCATGGGTCGCTTCCCGATAATCCACCAATGACGCACAACTTGCACTCTTGAATAATCTGGGATTATAACAGAAGAGAGAGAAAATTAATCTAGGATTAATTACGGAGATATTTTATCTGGGATAAAATATCGTCTAGAGAGAGATAACGATTAATTTGGAATTAATCGGTAAATTAATATATTCGATATATTATACGAAATAGATTTCGACGCGTAATTAAAATTAGATTTTAATTCGGGCAAACGAGTTAGTTTGGAATTAATTCGTTAGCGACGTCAAATTATTCGATTGAATTAACGTCGCGACGTAAGCTCGGTATTTCGGAAATATCGAACCCGAACGCGTGAGTGCACGTGGGCCCACTTTCATTGGGAAACGTGTGGGGCCCACATGACACATGTCAAGATATGCATTAACTTTGACACATGTCATATTATGCTTATTTGACACTCTAATGCTTTGCATGGAGATTGTGTACAATGCACTCAATGGTATTGCATGGAAATGAAGTGTTTGACACTCTAAGCCTTTGCATGAATTTGTGTCATAAGTTTATTATTAATTTAATAAATTATGGCATAAATATAAATTGATTTTTGGTAAATCATTTTAATTAACAAACCATTACACAATTTTCTCTCATTTTCTCTCTTCTCCTCACGGCAACACAAGGATGTTTCACTGGTTTGGAACCAGTTTGGGCGTGAGTTAAAGGGAAGCAAGAGTGGTTTCTCATGGTGAGAAATCAAGTGCTAGCACACTACAAGTCTTGCGAAGGTGGTAGGGAGGTTCGACCATGAGACGGGATCCATCCGACGAAGCTTTGAGCTCCGTTTCCCATCTCAAATTTTGTTTTTTGGAGGCAGTGGACTGCATGCAGTGGAGCTCAAAGGCAGTACGTTTTTGGGCTTGATTCATCTTCAAATCGACATAACCGATCAATGTGAGTATTCCGCTACCTCCGTTGATGTATTCATGCATGTTTCATGTCTTGTTATTGATCTTGGGACCTTATAGAAAACCAACAATGGCATCATGAGCTAAAGTTGCAAGCATGAAATTTGTAGGGCTTAAAAATTTGGGTAAATGTTTGTTGAGCATGATTTGAATGAATTGTTTGTTTGAGTATGCTTATAACATGTTTAAATTCATTTTGGTTGGACTAATTTGATGAAAATAGATTTGGAATTATTTTCCCCAAACTTGTCACCTTGGCGAATGTATATATTGATTTTGAATCATTGGAATTTTGTTGATTTTGATTCATTGGATGAGTTAAAATCATGTAGGATGATGTTAATTTAATGTCAATTGGATTGTACTTTGAATTGAACATAAACCCTAAATTCCATACCTTGGCCGAATGTGAAATGCCCTAAATGTCTTGGTATATTTTGATTTTTATTTGAACATTGGATGTGTATGAAATCATTCGGGAAGTTAATACGTTGTCGATTGTGTAATTAATCGGATTGAATTCAAATCGGACAAAATAACCTTCCTTGGCCGAGACTTAGCAAGCATGTTTATGGGTTTGATTTTTCATTATGTGTGTTTGACATGTGATAATGAATTAAGCATGATTAATTGGACTAATTTGGTGCTTCGGAAATATCGATTTAGGTCATTAATCATCGTAATGCACTTTTGGTAATTAAATTGTGAAAATTGGATTTTTGGATTTAATTAATTGGGCCTAATTTTGGAAATTAGAATTTAAGTTGTAATTGGGCCTATTGGGCTTGATTTATCAAGTTTGGTTTAGGCCAAGTGGATTGGATCCAATTGGGCCCAAAACCTTAACCATAAAGCCCAATTGCGACTAATGAACCTTTAAAGTTTAATTGGGCCTAATGGGCCGAAATTGATTTCTAAGGCATTTTGGGTGATCCCACTATTGGGCTTTGGTTGCCGAAGCCCATGCCTAAAGAAATTAATTGAAGCCCATTAGACTTAAATTAAATTGACGTTGGACGTTAATCGGACTTTGAGTCCCGACACGATTGAATTTGGAATTTAAATCGTAAAAGGTTATTAATATAAAGTGCAATATTCAATTTGGAATTGAATAGTGAATTAGTATTAAATACATGTTAAATTGATTTAATTATGTAGTTTAATTTAATTCATGAATTCGTACTTTGAGTACTTATTCGCAAAAACGAGTTTGACTCGAACAAAATCAAATCGTTGTTTGAACATTGGATGATCACTTAATTATCAGATTAATTAATTTGATTAGATTGATTGATAGCATGCTTGTATGTGTGAATACATGGTTGTGTTGAATGAATAACGTATATCGGATGGATATTAGTCGGGTGGGCAATTTTGGAAATTGTTGTAATAAATTTGATTTATTAAATTGGACCTGCGTGTCCAGCCTTATCACCTTCTTTCTCTTTGTATCTCTTCTCACCTATTCCCCTATGTATATGAGGTTTCTTTAGAAGTGTAGTGTAACGGGTAGAAGTAGTACAAGTGCTAGCTTGAGTGAGAAAGAGAGAGATTTGATCTAGGATCAATGTGTAAAGTATCCATCCGCATATCGTTATTATTTTATTTCATACTCGCTTTATTATGTATTTAGAATGCATGTTTAAGGGTGTATGATGATGAGACCTTAACAAAGATAATTAAAATGGTAGCCAATTTGCACGCGAAATCCCTCAACTATATTAAGCAAATATCCTTCCATTGAATGATTCTTGTTCAAGATCCGAAGTTGGCATTGGTTTGTTTTTGACCAAAGTCAAGACCTTTGTCAATCAAGGATGTACTTGAATCATGAGAGTTTTGTTGCATATCGGTGTCTTGTCCAAATCGTGATTTTTATATTGACCAAAGTCAGATCACTTTTTGTCCAATGACATTGATTACGAAACTTTCCTCGTCAATGGGTCCCGCTTAACTGGAATCATTAGGTTGTGTTTGGCCAAAGCCAAGGCCTAGATGATTCGGAGGATAGGGTTAGGAAAATGTAATGGTTATATTGACATATAACATATGTTTCGGACTTGGATGTCCACCTAACCGGATCTAGGAATTGGATGAGATCCAATTGATCTGTGAGATCTACCTAGTTAAATAGCATACAGCTTTTTATTGGCCAAAGTCAGGGTTGTGTGTTATTTAATGGGATCCTAGCCCACTAGGAAACACGGTTTCCCGAGTACTCCACAGAGGGTTAGAGGCTCGACGAAAAATAGTGGGAGGCAAGTATTGAATTTGCAACATTCGTTCAATTACTCGCCTAAACACGCTCATTTATATTTTACTCGTCGTATTAATCAAAAGTATTAGTTGGACTAATATTTTATGTTGTTTTTTAAATATATAGTTGGACTATATACAAACTTATTCAATATATAGTTGATTTTATAATTGGATTATAGTAATCAATATAATTGAATTAAAATGATAGTTGATTTTATAAATGGATTATAGTAATCAATATTAAAATATAGTTGATTAAATAATTGGATTATTGTAATCATTATAATAAATAGTACCTTATTAAAATTGATTAAATAGTTGGACTATTGAAATCAAGATAGAATTGAAAGGTTGAATATTTAAAATATATAATCCTTGGATTAAATGTTTTAAATGATTTAATTTTCAATGGGAATTAATAATAGGTTAATTTATTTGATAAAATAACTTATTATGACTAAGCCCATTATTAAGCAAATAGTAGAGCATAAAGTCTTTGGAAGATTTATGTGATGATGACTTTAGTGCTTAATTAATATACTTATAATAAATCTATCTTTAGATTAAAAGTATTAAAATTGCAATTAATAATTCTTGAAGAATGATTTGACTATTCTAGTGGAGAAAAGTCAAAGTTTGCAATTGGGCATGTAGCACAAGGTGCACATCGTTTCGATATTCCGAAACCCAAGGCTTGGCCAAAGGTTTGTGAAATATTGAAAAGGATAATTGACATATCCCAAAGTGACTACCATTTGGATATGGAAGACACGAAGGAATTAAAGAAAGGGCGAGGCTCTAACTTTAAAAAATATTTGTCAAAGTTATGTTCACTACTAGTATTGAAATTGAATTTTAAATACTTAGTGTGGTACATAATACATATATGTATTGACGTTCAGAATCCGCTGTGAGCTGGATACTGGCTTCAAGCCGAGATTTCTTTCTGCGGATTGGAAACGGGACGAAAGTCGCTGTTTCGACCGTAATACCTAAGTTTGGGAACTACCCTTTGGGCAGGTACCTAAATTAGGAAATGTTATTATGTAACTAGTTTTACTAGAGACATTATCTCTATATCAGTGTTTAATCCAATGCGGATAAAACCTTTATATTCTAGAACACTAAAGTGTTTCATTATATAAAGTTGATACTGAGATAAATACATTGGATGTAAATAACATAATTTATATTTTGAATATAAATAAAATCTCAAACATATAAATGACAAATAAATAGCTCAAATTGATTTGATCAATGGAGACTTATTTGTGGCATTGTTGTCTAGGACACAATTAAACAAGACTCGTATATCCGTACTTTTGAGAAGTGGGTTACTAGGACTGATTTGACTATTCAAATAAGGTCTACGAATCTAGTTTATTAGGTTAAATACCTAAAATACTATTTACTTGGTAATAGTAAAAGGCCACCGATCTGTTAGCCCTATTCATGGTGAAGTAAGTGGGCCCATATCTAGCCAGGCTAGATGTGAACGTGAATATTTCGTGACCTTAACGGATGCAGCATCGCGTTGTGGTTATGTGTTTCTTTTGAAGAACACAGATCGGAAACTTTTGAAGTTTCGACACGAAGTAAATTAACAGATCGGCTATAGTATTATTCCGCCACGGCAAGACCGTAATGGAAAATACTTAAGCAGTAGGTTTCTAATGTACATGAAAGAGTACGGTATTCTTTCATATGAGGACTCCTCCCGAGACACGTCAGTTAGACGGTGTGTTCAAAACCAAAAACGAATTTTTGTTGGACATGATAAAGTTTATCACGAGTCGCTCTGAGCTACTATTTCCTTCAACAGGATATGTATTAACAGTGCAAAAACTTTTTTGGAATAAGGTTCCATATAAATCTGTTTGACAGATATCATATAGGATATGAACAGAAAGAAACGTGGTTTCTCATT
The DNA here is from genome assembly GCA_019454045.1 of Zanthoxylum bungeanum. Classification (NCBI taxonomy): domain Eukaryota; kingdom Viridiplantae; phylum Streptophyta; class Magnoliopsida; order Sapindales; family Rutaceae; genus Zanthoxylum; species Zanthoxylum bungeanum. Next base: position 176,157 of record SKCR01023591.1, read on the forward strand.
CCTGATAATTTGGGTATGCCAGGCATAACGTTTGGATGATACCAACTAAAAGACCCAAATGGATAAGTGTCAATATAAGTTATCCTAAGGGAAACCTTAAGTATAGTACTTATATATCTCACATGAGAACAATGTAATTGTTGCTCACCATGCGGTTTTTCCTGAGAGGAATACCGATATGCAGTGGTCAGTGGGAGGATAGTGATACTCGATGAAAATCGGAGTAACACTGTTCAAGGCACGAAGTCCTTAATGGAACACAAATAGTTCATCTATGATGAATCTATACCATTAATCTTCAAATACACAAGAAACTAGTAGATCGGATAGAGTCAGAAAACAGCCTAGGGTATGGTTTCTGATCTCACCTCATAAAGATGTCAATCTTATGGTGGTGTACCATCCGACTACGTTTAGAGGAAGTGATACGAGGTATCGACTCCCTGTTATGGCAAAGTGCCATGAGTCCGAAATGGATTCCATGTATAACAACTATGTTTGGATACTAGTTGTTGTACCACAAGGCATTGTGCCTATGGTACGTTAAACGTCTTCAAGGAAGACATACATGGAAGGCAACATACCAACGTGCAAAGCTAAGCTTTTGACGGAAAGGTATCGTTATCAACATTATGTTAATAACGGTTCAACCTTTTACCTGTTGCCATGGTAAATCCATTTTGAAGATGCTTATTGATAACTATATATTTCATTTATGAAATATGTTAGTTACAAATCAAAATCGCTTTCCTGAAAAGGAAACCTTTTGGAGGATGTTTACAACATCCTGACGATTTTGTATAACCGACAAACCAGGTTTGCAGGATATTCGATCCATGTTTGGATCAATGCAAGCATATGGTTCTTGGAACTGTCGTTTTGAAATAATCATAATGGTTTATGATTTGACTCAAAACGAAATAATTCTTGTGTATATAGGAGGTTAGTGGGAGAGCGCACTGACAGTGAAATTCCCATAAAGCTATTGTTGAAAGCTTGGCTTTCAATAGAATTCTCCGTAGAATTCTGGGGAGTAACAACCTTTATTCAGGAATAAAGATCTACTGGGATAGATTTGGAGTTGTTAACACTCTCTGGAAATTGTACATTTAAAATGTACTTGTATTGGTGTCTCATACGCTTCAAGCATATGGAGTCACAATCAGGTCAATCCAAGTGACAGTCACTGGATTGAAGTTAAGAACATCTGTTAGTATCTCTGAGAACTAAAGATGCTATCTTTTACTATGGAGAAGGAGAACTTGAAGTGACTGGGATCACTGCTGCAAGTTTCCAAACAATTAAAAACTGCGGTACTATAAAGTTTGAACACCGGGACAGTGAGCTGGAAATCTTCCTAGCAAGATAACTGTTGCCAAATAAACAACAAATGCGGATTATTGCTGCAGCTGAGGCAGCAATAGAAGCCATTTGGATCGAAAATAAATCTAATTAGATTAGATATAGTTCTGTTAGCAGCTGAGCTAGGCGTCAGCACAGGCTAAGGAATTAAAGGTCTCATCGACGATCCAGATATATACTTCTATATCATCTGATTCGTTCGGATCATACATCGTGGCGATGTGATGATCGTATAAATCGCGTCAAACGATAATCAAACAAATCCGCTGACGAAAACCTTTCTCAGCAATTTGAGCGAACCGTACATAGTTCAGGTGTAGGACACTTGAGTGACTCGCAATGTGCCAAGTGGGAGATTGTTGGACAATGACCCATAGCGTCACTATTTGCACAGAACATTGTGTTGCTGTAGCAAAGTTACTATGTAACAAGGAAATTGCACTCTCGTCATTTGTGATTAGATCACCATAGATATATAAATGAAGAGAGGTCCCTATGATTAGTTCCTGGATTGAGATGATATGAGACAGTATCAATCCACGAAGGATTAATCATTAAATATCCCTAGCCGTAGTATTATCGAGACTGGACATCGATAATGCGGAATAGGCTAGTATTGCACTTGTGCGCGTTGTGAGGGCACAACGGCATAGTTCTCATATATATAAGTATTGGATACTTATGCAAGTGCGATAGGAGGTCGTGTTTCACCGATGGTACGGGAAACAGCTTCGCTCTGGATAGACCCTTCGGAATCCCATTGGTATTATGACTAGGTGTCTATGGGAGGCCGAAATCAAGGTAGGTGTGTATAGTCTTAACCTGAGACTTACATCGCTAATACTTACGACAATCGGTAAACTTTGGTTTTGGTGGTTGGGGGATCTTAACTGGTTCTGTGTTCACCACTTCTGGGTTTATCAGGAATCGTAGTGTATTGGATGTGATGTCGAGACGGAAGTATCACTCCAGTCATAATGGAGATGATGTCACGCAGGATACGGTATTAGTGCTCTTTTAGTGATGCGCATCCAATCGGGATATTATGACCAGGTCATGAATATCCGATTATAGAGACTAGTTACCAGACATCCGATATGTGTTTCGGACGGGGCAGACACTTATCCAGCCCCAGCCCTAGCACGTGACCATCCGATACTGGGCCGATATGCACAATACATTTGTATACTACGCTTGATACAGATCTTAATATCCTTAGAGGAATATGTCCGGAGAATTGGGCAGACTTGGTGCTTTGCTAGGAGTCGACCTTGTCTCGTAAATCGGTAGAACGTAGTACTTGGTACGTACGTGATTCGGATACTCCGACGACCGTATTTGCTGCCAACTTATCCGGGGAGATCTCATGGGTCGCTTCCCGATAATCCACCGATGACGCACAACTTGCACTCTTGAATAATCTGGGATTATAACAGAAGAGAGAGAAAATTAATCTAGGATTAATTACGGAGATATTTTATCTGGGATAAAATATCGTCTAGAGAGAGATAACGATTAATTTGGAATTAATCGGTAAATTAATATATTCGATATATTATACGAAATTAGATTTCGACGCGTAATTAAAATTAGATTTTAATTCGGGCAAACGAGTTAGTTTGGAATTAATTCGTTAGCGACGTCAATTATTCGATTGAATTAACGTCGCGACGTAAGCTCGGTATTTCGGAAATATCGAACCCGAACGCGTGAGTGCACGTGGGCCCACTTTCATTGGGAAACGTGTGGGGCCCACATGACACATGTCAAGATATGCATTAACTTTGACACATGTCATATTATGCTTATTTGACACTCTAATGCTTTGCATGGAGATTGTGTACAATGCACTCAATGGTATTGCATGGAAATGAAGTGTTTGACACTCTAAGCCTTTGCATGAATTTGTGTCATAAGTTTATTATTAATTTAATAAATTATGGCATAAATATAAATTGATTTTTGGTAAATCATTTTAATTAACAAACCATTACACAATTTTCTCTCATTTTCTCTCTTCTCTCTCACGGCAACACAAGGGAGTGTTCACTGGTTTGGAACCAGTTTGGGCGTGAGTTAAAGGGAAGCAAGAGTGGTTTCTCATGGTGAGAAATCAAGTGCTAGCACACTACAAGTCTTGCGAAGGTGGTAGGGAGGTTCGACCATGAGACGGGATCCATCCGACGAAGCTTTGAGCTCCGTTTCCCATCTCAATTTTCTGTTTTTGGAGGCAGTGGACTGCATGCAGTGGAGCTCAAAGGCAGTACGTTTTTGGCTTGATTCATCTTCAAATCGACATAACCGATCAATGTGAGTATTCCGCTACCTCCGTTGATGTATTCATGCATGTTTCATGTCTTGTTATTGATCTTGGGACCTTATAGAAAACCAACAGCTTCGACCCCTGGGATTTGTTCCCGAACCAAGCTAGGTGTGAGATGCTTCGATCTCTAGGAATTTATTCCAGAACTGAATTGAGTTGATCGCGATGTGCTTCTCCCCTGGATTTATTCCTGAACCATGTTGGGTGTGAGATGCTTCGATCTCTGGGATTTATTCCCGAATTGGGTTGGGTTGATTGCGAGGTGCTTCGACCCCTGGGATTTGTTCCCGAACCATGCTGGTTGTGAGATGTTTCGATCTCTGGGATTTATTTCCGAACTGAGTTGAGTTGATGGCAATGTCCTTTAACTCCTAGGATTTATTCCCGAACCATGCTGGGCGTAAGATGCTTTGATCTCTAGGATTTATTCCCGAACTGAGTTGAGTGTGAGATTCTTCGATCTCGAGGTGTGTCGACCTCTGGGGTTCATTCCCGAACCATTCCTAGTGTGAGATGCTTCGATCTCTGGGGTTCATTCCCGAACCATTCCTAGTGTGAGATGCTTTGATCTTTGGGGTTCATTTCTGAACCATTTCTAGTGTGAGATGCTTCGATCTCTATTGACATTCTTGAACCATTCCTAGTGTGAGATGCTTCAATCTCTGGGGAGTTTTTTCTGTGATGATGAGGTGATTCGACCTCTGGGATTTCTTCCTGAACCATTGATAATGTGGGCCTCGACCTTGGGATTCCTTCCTAAACTTGTTGAAACGATGGTGGTGAGACACTTCGACCTCTGATTCGTCCTCATTCTCAAGGCTCATCTTCATTCTTGGAGTTGTTCATCCTCAACATTTTTCTTCATTTTCTTTAAGGCCTGCGAGTACAAAACAAAGATTGTGTGTATACGACGTGTATATGTGTATGCACGGATGCATTCCCTATTCCAATGGGTTTTCTTTGTCCTATTGGCTTGATGTTATCCTTGGTTAGGCCCTCCTTTCGCTCTTTGGTGCCCTTTGCCTATAGAAGTCTTTAGTCGCCCCCTTGGCTTGCTTACAGTTTCCTCATGTCAATTCTACTCTGGTGATTGCTCAGTTCTCTTTGGTCTCATGGCTTAAGATCTCGTTGTGTCCCTTATTCACGGGGTGGTAGACTGGTCACCCCTGGACCTGGCTCAGCTTTCTGCTCTCCGCTACCTGCACCAGGTCAAGGTGGATTACGCCTTTTTGAAAGCGGCCTCTTTCTTTTGTTGTCCCGAGGATGCGGAAAAGATATCGCCTTGTGCTTCGTCCATTGAGTTGCATGCCCTTTATTTCTTTTACCTAAATTGTCCTTTCGGATTTTCAACTTAGCAGATTGCTCTATCTTGCCTGAGTTTCCTTTTCAGGTTTTCAACTCAGCGAGCTAAAAGATTTTTTTTCTTTTTTCTCTTTTGTTCTCTTTTTTCATTTTTTCATTTTTTTCAGATATGTGTCCTCATTCTCGAGGCTCTTCGTTCATCCTCATTCCCGAGTTTGTTCTCATTTCTCGGAGATCCTCTCCATTCTGGAGTTCTTCGTCATCATTAGTCCCGAGGTTATTCTCCATTCTTGGAGTTGCTTGTCCTAATTCCCGAGGTTCCTCTCCATTCTTGGAGTTCTTCTCCGATATCTCCTGACCTTGGTACAACATGTAAGAAATAAAAGACGTGATTTATAATTACATGACCTAATATTTCCCGGTTAGCTGGGATTTATGCAATCTATGGACATCTTGAACATTTGTTTCAATAAAGGCGTTTGCATTACTTCTTAGTCATATGTAGGAATAAACTGCATTGCAAGGGTACTGTTGGATAATATGACCCATAGCGTCACTATTTGTACAGATCATGGTGTTGTTGTACAAATTAACTATGTGACAAGGAAATTGCACTCTCATCATTTGTGATTAGATCACCATAGATGTACAAATGAATAGAGGTCCATATGATTAGTTCCTGGATTGAAATGATATGAGACAGTATCAATCCACGAAGGATTAATCATTAAATATCCCTAGCCGGAGTATTATCGAGACAGGACATCGATAATGCGGAATAGGCTAGTATTGCACTTGTGCACGTTGTGAGGGCACAACGACATAGTTCTCATATATATAAGTATTGGAT
>SKCR01023592.1:0-77405 GCA_019454045.1 Zanthoxylum bungeanum
TAACCTTACATATCCGCTGGCGAAAACGATATCTCAGCAGAAGCATGAGCGACCCGTACATAGTTCAAGTGTTGGACACTTGAGTGATTGGCTATAGGCCAAGTGGGAGATTGTTGGACAATTATGACCCATAGCATCACTATTTGTAAAAGACATGGTGCTCTTTGTACAAATTAACTATGTGACAAAGGAAATTGCTCTCTTATCATTTTGTAATTGGATTACTTGGATATATATAAATGATAAAATTCCATATGATTAGTACCTGATTAATAAGATATGAGACAGTATTAATCTACGAAAGATTTAATCATTAAATATTCATAGTCGTAGTATTATCGAGACTGGACATCGATAATGCGGAATAGGCTAGTATTACACGTGTGCGCGTTATGGAAGCTTAACGACATAGTTCTCATATATTTAAGTATTGGATACTTATGCAAGTGTGATATGAGGTTCTGTTAGCCGTTGGACCGGGAACAGCTTCGCTCTGGATAGACCCCTCGGAATCCCATTGGTAGTATGACTATGTGTCTATGGGAATCCGAATCAGGGTAGGTGTATATGGTCTTAACCTGAGACTTGCATCGCTAATACTTGCGACAATCAGTATACTTTGGTTTTGGTCGTCCGAAGCTTTAACAGGTTCTGTGTACGCCTCTTCTGGGTATACTGAGAATCGTAGTGTATTGGGTGTGATGTCAATATGGAAGTATCACTTCAGTCATATGGAGACGATGATCACGCAGGGATACAGAACTAGTACTCTTAAATGCTGCAGCTATCGGGATATATTATAACTATGTCATGATTATCTGATTACAAAGACTAGTTGCTAGTGATCTGATATATGTTTCGTACGGGGAAGACACAATTCCAACCCTGGGCCTAGCATGTGACATCCGATACTGCATCGTAATACGCAATACATAGTATACTACGCATGATACAGATTATATATATTCCATGTTAGGTGTTTTGCTAGAAGCCAACCATGTCTTGTAAATCGGTAAGAACGTGGTACCGGGTACGCACGTGTCGGATAGTCCGACAACCGTATTTACTATCAACGTATCCAGGGATCTCTTGGGTCGCTTTCCAAAGATTCACCGATGACATTTGCCTCGAACAGTATTAATCTGTGATTAATTATGAGAGAGAAAATTAATTTGGGATTAATTACGGCAAGAATTTTATTTGGGATTAAATTCGTCAAGAATAGAGAACGCGATTAATTTGGAATTAATCGACAAAATAAATTTAATAGTTAAATTAGATTTTACTATTTAATTTATTTAATTGGGCTAAAATAATATATCGGATATGTTAATTGAAATTGGATTTCAATGCGGAATTAAAATTGGATTTTAATTCAAGCGAACAAATTAATTTAGAATTAATTCGTAAGCGACTTCCGTAATAATTTTACTTGGTATTATTATTTAATTAGATTTAATTACGTAGCGACTGAAATTCGTTTAGTCGGATTAAACAAACAGGGCATAAAGTATGTTGTGTAAGCCAACTTGAATTTAGAATTCATAATTGGGTGGGACCCACAACTCACATCACTTGTCAACTTGTGATGTAAGTGGTTGGCAATAAAGTAAATTGGATTTATTACACTTTATATCTACCAAGTCAACACAACTTTTGTATTATATTTTTTGAAAACACAAAAGTTACTATTCATTCTCTTTTTCCTCTTGTTGGCCGAACATCTTCTCTTCTCCATTGAATTTTTGTTGCAAAAATTCAAGAAAGCTAGCACTTTAGAGAGCCAAACAAGGTGATAGGGAAACTCACCCAAGAGTTTGGAACTCAAAAGGAAAGCTTGGAGCTTCAAGATCAAAGAAAGTTTTGAACTTCTCTCATCCGATCAATGTAAGTAACTTCCGCAACTTATCTTTGATTTATTCACACACAAATCAATCTTAGAGATCCTTGGCATATCTAGGACACTAACATATAGAGCTCGAAAATGATTCATTAGATATAATATTTTTCGTATAGAAAGTTCTCAAGTAGAGATCCAATAAGTGTTGTGTTGTATCTCTAATTTTTATTGTATCCTAAAGTGTTTTTGTCGTGCAACCATTACAACACATAGTGAGGACAAATATTGCTCTAAGAAAGTGTCCTACACGTTTCAAAAAACTAGATTCCCTATTATATTCCCCAACAAAATTAATTAAGAAAATATTATTTTTACATTTGGAAAATGCATGTCAAATTTCTTTGAATTTTAAGATATATTACACAAAAATAGAGTTTTAACTTTTAAAAGTTAGATACATGAGTCATGGAAGTACATTCGATTTTTTGTGAGCTTGAGTGCGTGATTTTCAAGTTGTTTTCTTTGGTTGACCATCAATTAAGTTTGAATTCTAAAGTAAGTATGAGGTAAAAATAATAACTTAGGCTTTCCCACTCTTACTTTTTTAAAGAAAAAGTAATGACACATTTTCTCAAAGTAGAGATCTAACGAGTGATGTGTTGTATCTCTAATTTTTTGTTATATCTTAAAGTATATTTGTCCTGCAACCATTTCAATACATAATAGGGATAAATATTGCTCTAAGAATGTGTCCTACACGTCTCAGAAAAATAGATTCCCCATTATATTCCCCAACAAAATTAATTAAGAAAATATTATTTTTACATTTGGAAAATGCATGTCAAATTTCTTTGAATTTTAAGATATATTACACAAAAATAGAGTTTTAACTTTTAAAAGTTAGATACATGAGTCATGGAAGTACATTCGATTTTTTGTGAGTTTGAGTGCGTGATTTTCAAGTTGTTTTCTTTGGTTGACCATCAATTAAGTTTGAATTCTAAAGTAAGTATGAGGTAAAAATAATAACTTAGGCTTTCCCCCTCTTACTTTTTTAAAGAAAAAGTAATGACACGCATTTTCTCAAAATAGAGATCTAACAAGTGATGTGTTGTATCTCTAATATTTTATTATATCCTAAAGTATATTTGTCCTGCAACCATTTCAATACATAATAGGGATAAATATTGCTCTAAGAATGTGTCCTACAAGAAAAATAGATTCCCCATTATATTCCCCAACAAAATTAATTAAGAAAATATTATTTTTACATTTGGAAAATGCATTTCAAATTTCTTTGAATTTTAAGTTATGTTACACAAAAATATTGTTTTAACTTTTAAAAGTTAGATACATGAGTTATGGAAGTAACTACATTCGAGTTTTTGTGAACTTATTGAGTGATTTTCATGTCGTTTTCTTTGGTTGACCTCTCAAGTTTGAATTTCCAGTTAGGTATGACTTAAAAATATTAACTTAGGATTTCCCACCCTACTTTTTTAAAAGAAAACGTAATGAGAAAGTTACCCTATATTTTATGGCATATTCAAATAACTTTGTTCATGATAACTTAAAGTACTAATCTGTATAATTGTTTTATGATAATCTAGTAAGCTGTCATAATCACACCAAATGACATCTAATATTATAACCCATAAGAAACTAAAGGAAATATGAATAATCTAGGCCTTTTGACTTTAGAGAAAGGCCATCAAACCACCTTCCACATTATAAATTTGGCAGCTACTACAAATAATTAAATCTCTTCTGCTCCCAACTTCTCAGTTCAAATTTCAAAAATAAAATTCATTCTACCAAACCTCCTTCACACAGCATACACAATATTGTCAAAGCTGCCAGAAACTGAATATGGTGTGTGTGTGTGTATATACATATATATATATATGTATATATAAAGATACCTTCAACCAAGCCAAAAAGTACCATGGACACAAGATTATATGATCATATTATATGCCAAATATTAATGGAATAATTAAAAACCAAATTACTGGAATCCTAAAGAAGGAAAATTTGATTTAAGTATGTGCTATTAAAAGTAAAAATAATAATAATAATAATAATAAGCACATAAACTTCAATGCAATTTACCCCAGTTTCAAAATTTAAAAAAATAAAAATAAAAAGGAAAATAAAGGGTAGATTTAAATTGTCATGAATCAGAGACAAAAAGAGAATCCCAGATCATATCCATGTCCAATGAAGGCATTCTACTTAGCTGAACAGCATCCACATCTGATAAAACCTCTTGATGATTCTTCTTATTATTTTCCGTCATAAGCTCATGAGATCCAATGACTACTTTGCCCTCCATTATTCCTTTCAGTTTTGTGTTTGCTGTGTTCTCATTAGATTTGTTATTCTTCTTTGCTGCTGCTTGCTGCTGATCATTAATTGTTTTATTTGATAATGCTTGCAGCTTTGCTTCAACTAGAGCAGCTGTGGTTCCATTCAAAGAATTGGCCTTGAGTTGATGCTTCCGTTCAGGAAAATTCAAATGAGCATATTCTCCTCTCAGCATATATGCAGCTGTGTCATATGCCATAGCAGCTTCCTCCGCCGTGTCGAAAGTTCCCAACCAAACCCTTGTTCTGTTTCTCGGAAGCCTTATCTCTGCAACCCATTTCCCCCAATGCCTCTGCCTCACTCCCCTGAAGAGCTTTCCTGGAGACGCCGCGGATGATAAAGAACCCTTATGATGCTGATTCTGCAAGTTCCTTCCTGTGTATTTCATCGGCTGTGTCTTGGTAGTGCTCAGCCAGTAATCACTAAAACATTTGGATGAATAATATGCCAAGCTCTGATTGATTTTCAGCCATTCATTGCTTGATTGGGGCAACTGAGATGAAGGGTTTGGTGACAATGACTCTTGGTTCTTATTTCCAGGTTTTAAAATGGGAGATTCCTGCAAAAACAGAGTTAAATTTGGGAATTTCGATAGCGAAGAAGGAGAAGACGTGGGTTCAGGAACTTGATCAGCAGCAGCTTGTTGGTTAAGTTTTGGAAAAGACTCCAAGAAATTTACAGGAATAACAGAATTCAATCCTGAAACAAATGGAATTGAATTTTTTTCCTGCATAACATCCTGTTTAACAAATCCAGGAATGTTATTAATCAAATTATTGGCACCGGAAGCCTCTTCTACAGATGAACTAGACTCCACACTTGAAAAAACCCTGTCAGGCGAAGATGATGAAGATTCATCTCTACAAGAAGTATCATTTAATGCACCCCAAATGATTTGATCAGCAAGAAACTTGGATCCTGTTGCCATTCCGTCAAAATGAGATGGCAATAATTTCTTGTGCATGAAGTTTTCCATTTTTGGAAACAGATGATAATACAATTTTTATGGTGAGAAAAAGAGAGAGAGATAGAAATGATGCAAGTGAAGAAAGTATGTAATATATAGGATTCCAAAAGCTAGGTAGCACACAACTATATAATATGATGAGAAAAATAATTAAAATTAAATTAATTGGAGAGTGGAACCTGACTACTTTAGTATATTACATAAATTAAAGCAGAGTTATCATCTGACTCAGATCTATACATGTTCTAAGGAATGAGATTACCACTTGTATTTTCTCTAGGTCATTAGTGCTAGCCATTTTCGAATATGATTTTGTCGACATTAACCAATTAGAAAGAGATAGCTCATCTCTTCTTGGCTTATTTGGCATTTTAGCTAACTAGGCTCTAGGGTGTGCAGTGGTTCCGGTTCTATCCGAAATAGCAAGGAACCAGATCGATTTTTCGGTTTTAAAACCGAAACCAGTTCCTTTAAGGTCAGTTCCAATTCCAAAATTAAGGAAACCTATTTTCTCTAGTCCGGTACTGGTTCCAGCTCTACTATGGTAGGAATCGGAACCAGTTTTGGAACTTATTTCAACACTATAAAATCAATATGTTGCTGAACTATTTTACTTTATGTATTGATCATTCAAATATTGGACAAATACAAGTATTGCAGTAAATATATTGTTGTTGCAGGTTTGAGAAATATATATTATTTAATATAAATTATTAATTATTGTATTTTTTCAGTGAAACAAAGAATAAAATATTAAGAACAGAAATTCCAGATCTACTCGGAATGAAAATCGAAACCGATTTTACATACAAGAACCACAATACCTTTGCTTTTTCTTTGCTTTAACCATCATGTGAATTTTTCAAACACTCACATGATTTATTATCCATTTTTACTTTCCAATTATCCTTTTTTCACTTTTCCAATTGCTTCTATTGTGTTCTAATTATATTATAACTACACAATCAGAAATTAATCTACAATAAATAAACTATGCGATGGTATACAGTCTAAATTAATATCTATAATTACGATGAGCCGAATATATTTTTAACTATATGGAAAAAATCAATCTCTAAAATACATATGAATTGATATCAAAACAAGAATATTTTATTTTGTTTTTAATCTCAAGCATGATCGTTAATTATTATTTTTTATGTGAAGTGGTAAACATATGATTAAAACAACAGAGTATAATTGTTTGATAACTGCATGGTCGTCTAATGTTTATTAATTATTATTAACACGAACTGGTGGCCGACCTAATCCATAATTGGTACCGACCAATTACAGGTAATCAGATGAGAACCCCAAATTAGTGTCATTAGTTTGAACATTATGATTAATTATGACCTTTCAAGAGGCCTTAATTGTAATGTTTTGACACTCTAACATTAATACGAAATTAAATGAATTTATATATATAACATATTGAAATTTAACTTGGTCTGATAAATTAAAAGATCATTCGTCGAAAAGTTTATGCATATGTATGTGTGCATATACAGTAAAATTCAGATAAATGATCAATTAACTTATTAAGTTATGGATCAAATTAAGGATTGAAAAAACACATATTAATATTTTATTATTTATCTTTTTTCATATTAAAATTTTATTTTTTAATATTTTATTATAATTCTTAATTTAATAAGTTAATGGTCCGTCATTGGAATCTCATTATTGACTTTAATTTGTCTTTTGAGAAGGGTTTGGAGACACTTGGGCGTCTTTCCATCTACATCAAGCGAAAAAAAACAAAAAAGAAAAAAAAAATGTAGGGACAACTAATCCATGGGCCATGCATCTTTCTTCCGACCTCCAAAATTTTGAAACCCTAAATGATGAGAATCCCAACTGGGTGGTGTTAGTTTGCAGCCATTTTAAGCTAACTTTTTCAGTCAATGACACATGGCTCAACTCTTCTAAAGCAGAAAAAGACCCTTTAATTCCAAAAGAGAGAAGGGAGATTCCACAGGCAAAGAGGTCACTTTTTGGCAGTTAAGGTTGAGTGTAGCTTATTATAAGACCAATTAATTTCTTTAAGTAGTGTTCCTATAGTGTAGTTGTTTTGCCAATTTTAATTTTTTTATATAGAATAAGCACATGGTTTGGCTAGCAAGCTAAGCTATGTACCATCTATATATATATATATATATATATATATATGATAATAGTAACTAAGCAGAGGCGTGAGGCCATGTTTCTCAATGTTTGCTTTTGCTGCTGCTTTTTTTTTCGTTGATTCTTTTATCAAAACCCCCCAGTTTTCTTTCTATATTCCTTTCCTGTGTTCTAGGCCGCAAGGCAATAAAACAAAAGGCAGAATAAAAATGCATCTTTTCATACGTCACTTGTATTGCTTTTGTGTTGGAAAAGGAGGATTAGACGTGGAAACTGACATGACAAATTATATATGCATGGGTACATGGAGTTTATTATGTATGAGGACCTAATTTATACTGATCTTTCAGTAATCCATCGACAAAAAAAGCTTAGTATTAATTCGTAAATTTTTTAGAGTAATATCAGTAAATAATGTTTTTTTTTTTCAGAAATATTGGAAAATCGGCCGCCAAATTACCCGATCCAGGCTTGAGTGGAGCAGATAAAACACGCGCTCTCTCAGACTTTTACAAGAAACACATCCCATAAATTTAAACCTGAAAGTCAAATTTATAAGCCTTACATCACCGAATCATGTCAAAAAAGATTTAGATAACAGTATTTAAGCCCATATTATAGTTTATCTGCCTTGAAGATAAATATTTTATTAAATTTAAAGGGCAGGCTAGGCAGTAATATGAAGATTAATAATTTGCTTTGTTGACCAGTTCTGTCACCATAACTAATAAGGCCATTCTTCTCCAAAAAAAAAAAAAAAAAAAAAAAAAAATACCACCTAATAAGGTCACTTTTATTTTTATTATTTTTTATCTTATTTTTATAGCTCTACCTCTCCCTTTGCTTGTTTCTGTTATTTAATTTACTGGTGATGAAATGAAAAAAAAAATTTAGTTTCATGTGTACTTTATGTGTATTGTAAGATGTGAACCAGAGAATATATATATATATAATTTTAAAGAAGAAGAGTTTTCACTTGGCAAATCACCTTTGACTATGCCCCAAAAGGGAATAAAAACGTCAATGCTTATAAGTTGATAGAATTGCCCAAAGGCTGTGGGATCAAGGACCATAAGCTAATAGAATTTGATCAAAAGATTAATAATCACATGAATCAATTTTTTATTCATTCACGCCATCGTGACAAATCGAATTCAAAACCCATTATATTTGATAAACGTGTCTTAATCAAATAAGATAACACTTAGGTAAATATATTTTTTTTTGAAATGGGTAAGCTTGAACTAAAACGATCAATATAAAACTATTACACTCATCTGAATATTGGACAAAAGGTTGCCAACTCAAGTCATAAGGTTTTTGAATCAGAGGTTGAGAGAATGTAGACAGCTGACTCAAAAAATGTACAGTTTTATAATTTGTTTACAACTGGTGTACATTGCATAAGTAACAGATCTAGTTGCACTTTTTTTTTTTATATGTGCTGAATATTTTACATATTTTGTCTGGTGTATAATATATTATAGAGAGAGAGACTTTTGTCCTTGTTAACTCTTTATAAGACCTAAAAAATTGTTAAAAGGAAAATATCTTTGGGAGAGTTTTGGTAGCCATTTTATTCTACGGATTAGACTTAATTCTCTTGTGACTTTTTTTTTTTACATTTGTAACTATAGAGAATTTTTGAGTAGCCCTTTCCACGAAGATTAATTTGTACTAAAGGTAAGTTTTTAATAAATTGTATAAGTAATCCTAATTTTTTAAAACTCTTCATATTTAATCTAAAATATAATATTAAATTAATTTTGACCATATTTATATCCCTATTTTACCATTTTTCATTCCAAAATTATTATTTTTTTATTAACAGCTTCTCTTCTTGGTAAATTAGAGGGTTATGTATGAATGTTAATTGTATGTAATATTTTACATATTGTGATATGTAGTTCGGGTAAAGAAGATATGAATGGCTAAAAATGACTTATCCCTGTTTAGTACCAAGTATGGTCCTAAGTTGACTTTAATCATATTCATATCTTTATTTTATCATTCTCCATTCCAAAATTAATTTTTTAAAGGTTATTTACATTTTACTCTTAACTTATAGCAAAATAATAATTAGGTAATGTGGATTTTGAAATATTACATTTTACTACTTAACTTATAGAAAATAGTATTTTACTAATAAAGTTATATATAGGGAAATTATCAACGAATCACCTTTACTTACGTGAAAATATATACAACTTCCAAGGATTTTTGATAATGACACTCACCTCGAATTTATATTTAATATCATAAAATCACTTTTTCATTAACAATGTTAAGAGGATGATGACGTAATAAGGGCATTTATGTCAAACTACCTTATTTAATTTATATTGTGAGGAGAATTATATGTGCACTACCTATAGTTTAGAAAATTATCTATGCACCACCTGCAGTTAGATGAAAGTACATGAAACCAATGTTACAAAAAATATAAAATTATATTGGGCCCCGTTAAAAGTTCACACAACCCGTCCAACCAATATGCATAGAAATTATACTCATACTAGACTCTAATATATCGGCCATCCATGCATTTTATGTTGGGACGGATGCAGAATATCTATGGTCGGATCGGTGCACCACGTAGCGAAATTGGGTCTAACCTGTGGATATATAATGTAGGTGTATTTTTAAATAATTAAATGGAATAATATATTCCATTATGAGTCTATAAGAAAAAAATAGGACAAATTGAAGTCTGGGAGCTCCTAAACATAGGAAAAGAAGTTTCAGCGCGCGGGCGTTGCGACTCATGCTATGCGCGCAAGCTTGAGAATTGCAACTCCGGCTTGCGCGTCACGACGCATAATGCTCGCATGTTGTGACGCGCAAGTGCGAGAGCACCAGCTCTTTATGCGTCGCGCCGCGCACTTGTAGAAATTATTTTAAGAGAGCAATTTCCACTTGTTTTAAACCCAAATCACTTCCAAATATCTCCAAACACCCAAAATCTAATTTTAACATCAAAACCAACATCAACACATGTTATAGAATAAAATCATGTTTATAAAAAAATATCAAATATTTTACAAAACATAAATGTATTCAAAATACATATATGCATAACTTTGAATATAAAATACAAACCAAACAAGAATCTCATAAAGAATTAACCCATGAATAATTCTAAGTCACTTAAAGATGATCAAGTGATTCTACAATGGTTGTCATAGGTACAAGCTTTTATCTATAGTTCAAACTCTAATTTCGTGTTTCATGTCCAACATATATAAAATTTGATCTAATCACAACCATATTGTATTTCTATGCTTCCAAAGCATCTATACATAATTCATTAACCTAATTTCAACTTCAAGTTATATTATTATACATCAAATACATAATACATTTCCATATATTTTACTAATGATGTCAAATCACTAATGAAAAACACAACTTATTAGAGAATATCAAACTTACCTAACAAACTTGGATGAAAGATCTAATATTCTTCTCTTTGTTAAAAATTATAGAGAACTTCCAAAAATTTCTTACAAATCTTTAGGTTAACTTTTTGCTTAATCAAAATTACTCAAGTTTGTCTTTTATAACCAAGTTTTTAATTTTTGATTAATAAAAGTTTTAATCAAATTTTAGGTGAGCTTAATTCAATTTGTCTAAATATACATATTAGATGTGATCTTATCATTTTTGTCTAACTACTTGATTAATCAAATTAATCAAGTGATATACACCTACTACTACTGTTGCAAGATTATCGTACTGCAGGTATACGGTGTCAAGTTTTAGTAAAAAATGAGTAGAGTGTCGAACCCACAAAGATTGTAATCAAACTCAACTAAATACTATAATTAGTAAACCTATTTTTATTTAGAAGCAACTTTAAAATAATGTAAATTAAAATTAAAAATAAGCAAGATATCAAAACGTTAAATTTAGAAAAGACCAAGATGAGAGAGATTCTAGAGTCTGATTTCACCTAGATATCTCATATGTATTTGTCATGGCAATTAATTCTTATTCAGTTGCATTATTTATAAGCCAAGAATCCTAAATTATTCTAACTCTCTCTCCCGAGTGCCGAGTGAAAATATTATCAATTACAGACTTCGATATCCCTATAAAAATCTAGTAATTAACAACGCATTACCCTTTGTGATTCTTTGTTAACGACTTCAAAGGGATTATATGTTCTTCCGAACTCTACAAATTTGCTACGTTATATTCTCTAGATCCTATTCAAAATACCATCTCCTGAGTGATAGATTCTAAACATGCATCATCTTAATTTGTAGCTAACAAATTAGAAGCATTAAACACAAAAGAATATAAATAAACTGAATTAAAATTTTATAAAAAATCAAATTGGCAAACAATACATAGGTTCAAGCATAGGCTACATCATCCTCTAGAATGATATAGTTAGTTCATTACCAAAGATAAAAACAATGAAAATAGGGTCAAGAACATAATGGACATCATTAGAGTTTAAATAAAAAAAACTAGAAGATAAAATTCGGATTGAATCCATTCGTCTTCGGACGTCACCGCCTTTATCCTCTCTTCTCGGTCTCTCTAAAATATGTGTTTAGAGTCTTTAGTTGTGTTTTTTTCTCCTCTTTAGGGTTTTGGGCTTCTATATTTATAGAGAAGTCATAGAGTCCTTATGCACGTAGAATACTAATTTCTGATGTTTCTGGAAGTCTGCCGCAACGTCACGACATCGGAATTGGCATCGTAACACTTAATTCTCGGGAAATTATTTGTGTTTCCATCTTGCATGGGCAACGCGACGCTAGCATATTTTTTCAGGACAAGTGTTTCTGCGTTTTCAGTTTTCCCACATGCTTCTTTCGCGTTCGTAAGGTCCCAAAACACGTCTGTTAACCTCAAGATCCATGCTTTAATGCTTTCTATCAATAAAAATATAAAACAAACTAGAAGCATTAAACACAAGAGAATATAAATAAACTGAATTAAAACTTCATAAAAATCAAATTGGCTAATAATTCATAAGTTCAAGCATAGGCTGCATCATCCTCTAGAATAACAGAGTTAGTTCATGACCAAAGATAAAAACAATGAAAATAGGGTCAATAACATAATGGACATTATTAGAGTTTAAAGAAAGAAACTTGAAGATAAAACTCAAATCGAATCCATTCGTCTTCGGACGTCACCGCCTTCATCTTCTCTTGTCGCTCTCCAATCCTCCTAATTGGATCTCTTTAAAATATATGTTTAGAGTCTTTAGTTATGTTTTTTTTTTCTCTTTTTAGGGTTTTGAATGAGCTTTTATATTTATAGGGAAGTCATGGAGTCTTTATGGGCGTAAAATACTAATTTCTGATGTTTTTGGAAGTCTACCGCAGCGTCGCGACGCCGGAATTGGCGTCGTAATGCTCGATCTCGGGAAATTATTTGTGTTGTCATCTTTTCTAGGCGCCGCAATGCCATAATGGGCGTCACGACGCCAACAGACTTTTTCAGGATAAATGTTTCAAGGTTTTCAACTTTTCCCGCATGCTCCATTTGCCTCCGCAAGTTCCCAAAACACGTCCGTTAATCTCAAGATCCACGCTCCAATGCTTCCTACCAATAAAATATAAAACAAACTACAAAATACATTAAATGACACGGAACCTAACAAAATAGTAAGCTAATAATGAAGGATAAGTGGGTATAAACCGCACTTTTCAACTACATATTTTGTAATTATTAAATATCCTTCGATTATATAGATATTTATGAAATTACTACAATGCCCTTATGTGATTATTTATTTAACCATTAAATAAATTTGATTTAATCTAATTGATCTCATTTAGTCTAGTAAATAATTAACGTTATCCAATAACACTTAATTATTTAGATTGATAATTATAATATCAAATATAATTTATTATCAAACATGTTTGGCTACCCGAGTTCTCAACGAGTACACTTCATATTATTGGATTTTCTAAGTTCAGACACATTCGGCAATAGCTCATATGTACACAATTCGACCATTTCTGAAATTGCGATAAATAAGAATGACTTTTTTGAACTATGCAAGACGAGGTCTTCACATATGTTTAATAAATCGTTCCGGCGTAGGCTATCTGAGTTGTGCTTTGGAAACATATATTATACTGTAAAGTTTCCAATACACACATCTCATAGTGTCGACATGTCCACGATTCTTTACAACTAATGAGAACGATATTTCTGATGTATTTGTGAAACCCTAAGTGATCAGCTTTGACTAAAGTCTTAAGAACTGTGACTTGTAAATATTGATACCTAAACCTCTTATGGTACACATATAGGTCGAAATATTTTTGGGGCAATTGTGGAACCCCTAGGGTCGGATCGGTGCCCCGCGCAGCGGAAATGGGCCTAACCCGTGGATATCAAGAATGGGTGTATTTTAAAATATTTTAATGAAATACCATATTCCATTATGAGTGTTTAGGAAAAACCAGAGATAAAATGAAATTTGAAAAACCACATCGGGATAAAATCGGAGAAGACACATATTGTCAAGTGCAATTGCTCATTCAGCGCAAGCATGCGCTGAATGAACAATTGTTAATTTTTTTTTTTAATTTCAAAATCTTAAACACTTTTTAAATCACCCAAAACAATTTTAATTTCAAAAACCAACCATAACACATATGTGAAATAAACATATATAAATTCTAAATATATATATTGTTGACGGCTGATTTTGGTCTCAGGGTAATATTGGAATATCACTCCCGAAGAAATCCTCCCTCAATAGTGAATTTGTTTGGTTATGGGGGACCAAAGGCAAATTTAGCAAAAAACAGATAAACACACCAATCAACAAGGAGATTTAACGTGGTTCGGTGGATTTGGATCTGACCTACGTCCACGGACACAAAAAAGATGGTACTTTTATTACTTAAACACTCTTCTCGGGTCTCTTTTTGTTTTCTACAAGCCAGAGCTTGAAGATTCAGATCTCGTATTTTTGATGATGCCTTTTACACATACTATGCCCTCCTATTTATAATGGTGAAGAAATCATATTCCTATTTGTACAAGAGTTTCCTAGTCAAAACTATTCCCTTTTCCTATAAGGATTCCTAATTAAAACTACCTTTACTTCCTTTATCATACTAGGACATTGACTTACTAGTTTACCCCATGAAAGTAGGATAACTTGTCATCTTATCCGTAAAAACATGATGCCTTATCTTCCTGAGCACGCCTCGCCATGTGCTCGGTCTTCATGAGGTCGGTCACAATGGTATTTTGAACTAAGAATGCTGCTACCGATCTAATAATTGCCCGGTCATCTGAACCCAAGTGCTCGGTTACCGATCATAAAGTGCTCGGTCACTTACTGTTTGGCTCTTAGTGGCCGGGTCGGCATTAATGATCTTGACTGAGAAGTGAATTACCTTTTTTACCCCTGTCGTGCTGCTTAAATAACATATTGCCTGAAAACACCATCAACATCTGTCCCCTAGTTCTCGGTTCCGACGAGTATGCGAGTTGGTGCCGGGAACTATATAAAGATGGTGTGCTGATCGCCTTGCTGGTGGTCGCTCTAGAAATCACAGAGAAATTGCCTTCGCCATCAATTAAGTCTTCTGTTTCTGTCTTCATATCCTCGGTTATTTGGAGATGCTGACCCTATTCTGAACGATTCTCCACCTCAAAGCAAATTGCTTACTTGGGTCTTTCCATAAGGAGATGAAGTTCCCCTTGTTGTCCAAACTAAAAATGACTCCTCCTCTGTAATATATGTACCAGAGATTTAGAGGTCTTGACCCCTGACTGATCCAATCTTGATTGTGAGGGGAAAATTTTGCCTCTGAGCTAACGATGATGTGCTCGGTGGCATGTGATCCTGTCTCGAGCTGTGAGAGATGCTCGGACCTGGGGGAATGTTACTTCTCCAGTCCGAAGGGCTGATTCGGTGGGACGTAACCCGACCCCGAATGAAGAGAGGCACTTGGACCTGGGGGAATGTTACGTCTCTAGTCCGAAGGGCTTATTCGGTGGGACGTAACCCGACCCCGAATGAAGAGAGGCACTTGGACCTGGGGGAATGTTACGTCCCCAGTCCGAAGGGCTGACTCGGTGAGACATACCCCGACCCCGAGCTGAGAAAGGCACTTGGACCTGGGGGAATGTTACGTCCCCAGTCCAAAGAGGTAGACTCGGTGGGACGTAACCCGACCCCGAGCTGAGATGAACACTTGGCCCTGGGGGAATGTTACGTCCCCAGACCAAAAGGACGGACTCGGTGGGACACGACCCGACCCCGAGCTGAGATGAACACTTGGCCCTGGGGGAATGTTACGTCCCCAGACCAAAAGGACGGACTCGGTGGGACGTAACCCGACCCCGAGCTGAGAGAAACCAAGTGACCTCGGTGGAACGAATCCAGCCCCGAGCCGAATAAACAAGTGGCCTCGGCGGAATGAATTCAGCCCCGAGCCAAATAATCCAAGTGGCCTTGGCGGAACGAATCCAGCCCCGAGCCGAATAAAAAAGTGGCCTCGGCGGAACGAATCCAGCCCCGAGCCGAATAATCCAAGTGGCCTCGGCGGAACGAATCCAGCCCCGAGCCAGGTAATCCAAGTGGCCTCGGCGGAACGAATCCAGCCCCGAGCCAGGTAATCTTTGGGACTTGCTCAAAAGGGAATTGAATCAACCTTGTGAAGCCCTACCGAATCTGACACGGGCGTCCCCTTGCCAGACTAGCGAAAAACAAAATCAAAACTTTGAAAAATAAGACCAAAAAGGTGGGGTGACTTGGCACTTGTCCCAAAAGAAAACTTTTTACAAATGTAAACAACAGCACGGATGCCTCAAAACAGCGTCCTACCCGAGGCCTCCAAAACACAATTCTGAATCTTTCAATTCAGTGTCCCGGCGAACCAGGATTCGGATCAGAAGAGCGTTTGATTGGTAAGGGCACATCCTCTACACGTCGGTTCACTGGGGAGCCTGTGTATGTTATGAGGGCTCCTCCTTACCACGCTGGAGTAGGCACACGCTACAGGGGCACAACGCATCCCCGTGCTGCGTCTCTCGCGGATCCGGATGATGAATGGATCAAAGAGTGTCCGGGATACTAAGGGCATATTCCTCCTTAGGTCCGGCATCACTGGAGCTAGCAATCGTCACGGGGGCATCATTATCCCCCGTGCTATGCTTTCCCACGGATCCATTACATCGGGTAAGTGAGGATCAAAGAGTGTTCGACACATTAAGGGCATATTCCTCCTTATGCTCGGTAACACTGGAGTAAGCAATCGCCACGGGGGTATCATCCATCCCCGTGCTATGCTCCTCACGGATCCTATGCATCGAGTATGTCCCTGAATATTTTGAGGACCCCGAGCTAAAGAGACATTTGGTCCTAGGGGAATGTTCCGTCCCCAGGCCGATAAGCACGACTCGGTGGGACGTAACCCGACCCCGAGCTGAAAGAAAGACTTGGCTCTGGGGGAATGTTACGTCCCCAGTCCGAAGGGCTGACTTGGTGGGACGTACCCCGACCCCGAGCTGAAAAAGGCACTTGGACCTGGGGGAATGTTACGTCCCCAGTCCGAAGGGCTGACTCGGTGGGACGTCCCCCGACCCCGAGCTGAAAAAGGCACTTGGACCTGGGGGAATGTTACGTCCCCAATCCGAAAGGCTGACTCGGTGGGACGTAACCCGACCCCGAGCTGAGATGATCACTTGGCCCTGGGGGAATGTTATGTCCCCAATCCGAAGGGCTGACTCAGTGGGACGTAACTCGACCCCGAGCTGAGATGATCACTTGGCCCTGGGAGAAAGTTATGTCCCCAGTCCAAAGGGCTGACTCGGTGGGACGTACCCCGACCCCGAGCTGAAAAAGGCACTTGGACCCGGGGGAATGTTACGTCCCCAGTCCGAAGGGCTGACTCGGTGGGACGTACCCCGACCCCGAGCTGAAAAAGGCACTTGGACTTGGGGGAATGTTACGTCCCCAGTCCAAAGGGCTGACTCGGTGGGACGTACCCCGACCCCGAGCTGAGAAAGGCACTTGGACCTGGGGGAATGTTACGTCCCCAGTCCAAAAGAGCCGACTCGGTGGGACGTAACCCGACCCCGAGCTGAAACAAACATCGATCTCGGCGGTACAAGAGCAGACCCGAGCCGGAAAGAAACATCGGCCTCGGAGGTACAAGAGCAGACCCGAGCCAGAAAGAAACATCGGTCTCGGTGGTACAATAGCAGACCCGAGCCGGAAAGAGACATCGGTCTCGGCGGTACAAGAGCAGACCCGAGCCGGAAAGAAACATCGGTCTCGGCGGTACAAGAGCAGACCCGAGCCGGGAAGAAACATATGGCCTTTGTAGGGCGTCATGGTCGGCATGTTGAACCTTTTCGGGAATTTTGCTGATTTTATTTCTTCTGTGATGATGGATTCCTCTTTGTCATCCCGGGCGTCTCCTGTACCTGTTTTGAGGCTTGCCCCCACTTGGCCATCTCTTTTTTTTAACCAAGATTTTATCTCGCTGTTTGGGCCGCCATGTCGCCTTCTGTGCTCTTCTTCATGTCTGTTGCCCCGGGTGCGATGTTCCTTACGCCTTGGAATCTCCCGCACAGTTTTGTCGTACTCTGTGTCTCCTCTTCTAGTGTAGCAGAGACTATCATAAGAGGAATCTGTTAAAAGTCTCTCTTCTTCTTCTTCCCATGTGTCATCTGCTTGTGAATCTTTTTCCACAACTATGGATTTTATCCCGTAAGGCCCCCTCCTCCTAGGTCAATCGTCCTCACTTGTATCCACAACCCTCTTTCCATCTGCTATCTCTCATCTTCTTTGATTAGCTCTGGTTTCGGGCTTCTCGCGGTTCCCCCCTTCCATTCTCTCCAGTCGGTCGATCATGGTTTTTAGGAGGGCCTGACTATCCTCCATGTCCTTCCTTCCATTCTTTCCAACCGATCTACTATGGGTTTTAGCAAGGTTTGATTTTCCTCCCTTTCTTTCCTTAGGTTTTCCTCGATCTTCTCCATCCAATCTGCAGCCGGGCTCCCTGATGATTGGTGGTTTCCGCCTTCTGCCATTGTCTTACTACGCGAGTTGCTTTTTGTTTAGTTCCCCACAGACGGCGCCAACTGTTGACGGCTGATTTTGGTCTCAGGGTAATATTGGAATATCACTCCTGAAGAAATCCTCCCTCAATAGTGAATTTGTTTGGTTATGGGGGACCAAAGGCAAATTTAGCAAAAAACAGATAAACACATCAATCAACAAGGAGATTTAACGTGGTTCGGTGGATTTGGATCTGACCTACGTCCACGGACACAAAAAAGATGGTACTTTTATTACTTAAACACTCTTCTCGGGTCTCTTTTTGTTTTCTACAAGCCAGAGCTTGAAGATTCAGATCTCGTATTTTTGATGATGCCTTTTACACATACTATGCCCTCCTATTTATAATGGTGAAGAAATCATATTCCTATTTGTACAAGAGTTTCCTAGTCAAAACTATTCCCTTTTCCCATAAGGATTCCTAATTAAAACTACCTTTACTTCCTTTATCATACTAGGACATTGACTTACTAGTTTACCCCATGAAAGTAGGATAACTTGTCATCTTATCCGTAAAAACATGATGCCTTATCTTCCTGAGCACGCCTCGCCATGTGCTCGGTCTTCATGAGGTCGGTCACAATGGTATTTTGAACTAAGAATGCTGCTACCGATCTAATAATTGCCCGGTCATCTGAACCCAAGTGCTCGGTTACCGATCATAAAGTGCTCGGTCACTTACTGTTTGGCTCTTAGTGGCCGGGTCGGCATTAATGATCTTGACTGAGAAGTGAATTACCTTTTTTACCCCTGTCGTGCTGCTTAAATAACATATTGCCTGAAAACACCATCAACATATATATATATATATATATATGCATTTCTTTGAATCAAAATACAACCCAAAATAGAATCCCGCAATGAAATGATTCATGAACAATTCTAGGTCACCGAAATGTGGTCAAGTGATTCTAGAATGGTAGCCATGGCTCTAAGCTTTAATATAGAGTTCCAAACTCTAATTTTATATCTATTTCTAACATAAATATTTTGACCTAATTACAAGTATGTTATGTTTATACTTTTAAAGTATCCTAGCAAAATTTATTAGCCTTATTTCAACATTAAGTTATGTGATCATCCATCCAATACATATTTCATAACTTAAGAGAAGTTCAAACTTACCAAGCAAGCTTGAAGCAAAGATCCAATCTCGTTCTCTTTGTTGAAATGGTGGGAGAACTTCCAAAGTTTTGCAAGTTTTTCTTCAAGATCCAACCTTGATTCCAATGATAGCAAGCTTCACTCCAAGATCCAATCTTTATTTCTCCTAAATGAAATGTTATAGAGACCTCACAAGCTTCTCTAAACACTTCCCTAACTTATGCTAATTTTCTCTAAGAAAATACTTGTGTTAAAACCTTCCTAAAACTTGCTATTTATAGAAAAACTTAGGCAATTTTTAATCAATAAATGTCTTATCAAGCATTAAGTATGCTTAATTAAATTCATCCAAATATTCATAATTAGGTGTGATTAATACCA
Source organism: Zanthoxylum bungeanum (assembly GCA_019454045.1). Classification (NCBI taxonomy): domain Eukaryota; kingdom Viridiplantae; phylum Streptophyta; class Magnoliopsida; order Sapindales; family Rutaceae; genus Zanthoxylum; species Zanthoxylum bungeanum. Next base: position 19,849 of record SKCR01023592.1, read on the forward strand.
TTGTCTAGCACTTTGATTTAAGTAAATTAAATCAAGATAATTTTTATTAATGGATTAGTTCAATGTCTACCACTTTGATTTAATCCAATTAAATAAAGACTTATAGATTTACTCATATTAATAAAAATTACAAAAATATCCTCAAATGGTGGAGATATTTATGAATTTAATTTTAAGCCCTTTGTGTAATTTTGAATTAATCCAATTAATCCAAATAAGTCAAAGTAAATAATCAATGTTATCCAATAACACTTGATTATCTTGGTTGATAATTATAATATCGAATATTATCTTTTATCAAAATTAATCGGCTACCCAAGTGCTCAACGAGTACACTTAATATTGAGACTCTCTAAGTTCAGACACGTTCGTCATATAAGGCTAGCTAATATGTACATAATTCGGCCCCTTCCAAATTCACGAAGAACACGAACGACCTTTCCGAACTATACAAATCGAGGTTATCACATATGTTTAACAATCCCTCCGTCGTAGACTATCCGAGTTGTGCTTAGGAAACATAGAACATACTGTCAGGTTTTTTAGGCGCACATCTCATGTCGATATGTCCACGATTCTTCATAACTGATGCGATCCACCCTAGGTGATCGACTTTGGTCAAAGCTTTAAGAATCGTGACTTTACTAATATGGATACCTAAACCCATTATGATACACATACGGGCCAACAGATTCTATCTTGTTTCACACTTGATTATTGAGTGCATCGGTCCACACCCAATGAACATCTAGAGGCCAGACCATGAAATGTTTCTAACATACATGACATTAAAGTATGGAGGATCTCACACAAAATCAATGATATCTTATAGTCAAAGGATTACATATGCTACTCGACTTGAGGAGATTCCTATTGACGGTGGTGTGTACTTCCAACTATTAGGAATTACCCGTGAGTCATTCAGTATTCGGTCCAACCAATACCCACACATTTATACGAGCTTCCAAAGCTCATGGTATACCGGGTTTAAACCATTGGAACTCTAATTCCAATAAACGACATGTGCTAGTCTTCTAGGTTATACGAATTCGACGGTATCCCAAAACCAACGATTAGGAATATATTTATACTTTAAGAATAGTTTACTATAGTAATACTTATCACAATGTCGGACCACCTAGTGTCCAGTATTACTACAAGACTATTCTAAGGTCGATTTAATTCTTAGCATATCTATACATCAATCTAATACGCATAATAACAATAATATTAATAGGATATGAAATAAAATTGTAGTTATTTTACTAATAAATAGTAAAATGTACAATATAATGTTCATATTGGCGCTCCAAGCACCAACTTTAACAAACTCCCACTTGCTTAGTGCCAATCTGGATGGTACCGCAGTCTCATTTCCTCCACATGTTTATCGAATAACTTAGGAGGTAAGGTCATTATAAGCGAGTTTGCTATGTTGTCTAGTCTTTGAACCTTCAAGACTATTATGTCTTTGCATTCAATAATCTCTCTAATTACGCGGTATTTTCTTTCCACATGCTTAGACTTGGAATTCGCCATCGGCTCATTAGCCTGCGCGATGGCTTCGCTATTATCACAGTACATTAGGATCGAATCCGTAATTCTAGGTATAACGTCAAGTTCTGTAATAAAATTTCTAATCCATACAGCTTCTTTAGCAGCTTCTAAAGCCGCTATAAATTCTACCTCAGTGGTGGAATCAGCTGTAGAGCCTTGCTTTGAACAACGCCAACTAACCGCGCCACCGTTAAGGGTAAATACGTAACCTGATATAGATCATATCATTTGGATCTCCTTGGAAATCAGAGTATCTATAACTCTTAACCTGTAGTTCATCTTCTCCATAAATCAGAAACTTATACCCAGTACCTTTAAGATATTTTAGGATATATTTCACTGCTATTCAATGATCATTACCTGGATCAGATTGATATCGGCTGGTCACACTGACGTCAAAACTGATGTCGGTTCTAGTACATAACATTGCATACATTATGCTTCCAACGCAAGAAGCATATGGGAAGTTAGAATTCTAACTCTCTTTTCCTCAGTCTGAGTTGCCATTTTCTTCGAAAGATGTATGACATATCGACAAGGTACATTTTCTATCTTGCAGTTGGTAAAATCGTACCTTTCTAACATTTTATCTATGTACGTCGATTGTGACAACCCAATAAGCTTCCTAACTCTATCCCGGTAGAGCCTTTTACTTAGTATATAGGAAGCTTCACCCATATCTTTCATGGAGAAGTTCTTGCAAAGGTAGGATTTCACACTTGCATTAATCCTATATTATTTCCTATGATAAGGATGTCATCTACATACAAGACTAGGAAAATTATCATGCTCCCACTCACTTTCTTATAGACACATGGTTCTTCCTCGTTCTTGATGAATTCAGATAATCTAATTATCTCATCAAAACGACGATTCCAGATTCGGGATGCCTGTTTAAGTCCATAAATAGACTTTTAGAGCTTACAAACCAAGTTTGAAATCTCACTGGATACGAAACCCTCTGGTTGTTCCATATAGATATCCTCCTCAAGGAATCCATTTAGGAAAGCGGTTTTCACATCCATCTGCCATATCTCATAGTCATGATATGCAGCAATGGCTAAAAGAATCCTAATAGATTTTAGCATGGCTACTGGTGAAAAAGTTTCCTCATAGTCAATCCCATGACGTTGAGTGTAACCTTTAGCTATCAGTCGGGCCTTAAAGGTTTTCACCTTTCCATCGGGCCCTCGCTTCTTTTTGTAAACCCATTTACATTCTATAGGTTTAACTCTCTCAGGAAGTTCAACTAAGTCCCAGACATGATTTTCATGCATAGAATCCATCTCGGATTTCATGGCTTTCTGCCATTTTCCCGAATCGATATCTAATATCGCTTGTTTATATATAGTCGGATCTATTTCCTCCTAGAGGAGAACATTAATGCTCACATCAGATGTTAAAAACAATCTCTCATGAGGCTTTGATATTCTATTCGACTTACGTAGAACCTATTTTAAAGATCCTTCACCTAGTTAGATCTCTGATTCCATCTCAGGTTCCTTAATGTTGGGATTAAACTCATCAAGCTCAATCTCTCTACAATTCCCACTTTCTCTCAAAAATTCCTTTTCAAGAAAAGTAGCAAGGCGAACAACAAATACATTTCGTTGCTCGGAATCGTAGAATTGATATCCCGTGGAATTATCAAGATATCCAACGAACCTACATTTATACCCATTGGGTGCTAGTTTATCCCGCTGCGCACTTCTAATGTATGCAGGACAACCCAAAATCTTTAAATACATAAGACTTGGATTTCTACCAAACCATATCTGATAGGGGTTGTAGAAACAGCTTTCGATGGAACCCTATTAAGTATGTGGGCAGCAGTAAGTAAAGCGTAACCCCAAAGGTAATAAGGAAGATTTGTATACTCATCATTGATCCCACCATATCCAATAAAGTATGATTTCTACGCTCAGACACACCATTGTTTTGAGGTGTTCCTGGTGGGCTATATTGGTAAGAATTTCATTCTCCCTTAAATAATTTCGAAATTCTGCACTCATGTATTCACCGCCTTGATCTGACCGAAGGCATTTGATAAATTTACTGGTTTGTTTTTCTTCTTCGTTTCAGAATATTTTGAACTTGTCAAATATTTCCGACTTATGTTTCATCAAATAGACATATACAAATCTAGACTTGTCATATGTGAAAGTTACGAAGTAAGTTGAACCATCATAAGTGGTATGATTTAATGGACCACGCATATCGCTGTGTATTAGTTCCAATAAATCTCTAACATGATGTTTAACACCTAGAAATAGGGCCTTTCCCATCTTTCCTTGGATGCATGACTCACAAATCGGATAAGGATCTAAGGTAAGATCTTCAATCAAACCATCATTTACAAAATTGGATAGACGTCTAACACATATGTGGCCCAATCTCATATGACATAATTTTGTATTATTTAATTTAGATTTCCTATTTGTATTTTCCTCCAAATTAAAAACATCTCTATATGTTTCCAAAACATAGTGACCGTTTGATAAAGAACATTCACATTTCAATAAGTTATTTTTATCATATAAACATAAAGTTTCATCTTTAATGTTTATTTTATAACCCTCTTTATCTAATATTGGCAGTGATATTATTTGTCAGATAAGTGAGGGTACATAATAACAGTCTCGTAAATCTAATTTACATCCATTGGGGAGATTTAAAATAATCGTTCATATGGCTTTAACATCCAATGTCTGGCCATTGCCAATTCTAAGCTGGATCTCCCATTTATTCAGCCTTCTCTTTACCCTTAATTCATGCAGGGAGTTGCAAATATGAGTAGGATTGGCAGTGTCTAACACCCATCCACTATTTGCATCTAAGGCTAATAAGATGTCAATAATTGGAAAAATAAAAAGCGTACATGATGGTCCCTCTTTTCCTATCAGCTTTGGACAGTCATTCTCCCAATGTCCAGACTTCTTGCAATGCAGGCATTGGTCACAAGTTACTTGCGGTTTTGTGCCTTTACGTTTCTTGGAGTTCATCTTTGCAATCTTTTTCTTCCTCATCTTTATTTTCTTTAACTTTCTAGAATTCTTTGAAGAGTCAGTTCCACCATAGAGGTACAAAGTGGGGTTGTCTTTTCTCAAATCTTGCTCCGTCGTGCGTAGCATGTTATGAAGTTCTTCGTAGCTAGCTTGCATCGAGTGCATATGGAAGTTTAATACAAAGCCAGTATAAGAACCAGAAAAAGAAGACATAATCAAATTGCGGCCCAGCCGTTCATCAATTACAATGCCCTGTCATTCCAAGTATCGAATCTGGTCGATCATGTTCAAAACATGAACGTTGACAACTCCTCCATCATTGAGTTAAGCACGAAATAATTCCTTAGACCTTCGATAAAGTTCCATCTCTTGATTTTCCTTGAATAACTCTTTGAGTGTTCTCATAATGCTCCAAACATCTGGTACTTCAATGTACCATCTCAGCAAATCTGGAACCATCGATCCCAAGATGTAGGATTTCACCTTCAGATTATCATCATTCCATCTATTAAAAGTTTCTCGCTCTTCTGGAGTGGAGTCAGGATTGATTTGAACATGAAGTGGATTGACAGTGACATAAGTCAACGTTTCAAACTCCAAGACAAGACGTATGTTCATTTCCCATTCAAAATAGTTCTCGGCTCCTTTTAGCTTATTGGTATCCAAAGGTCTCATCAATGGATTAGCGACAGCCATCTACAAGACAATATTTTAAATAGTAGTAGAATAATTTTCATTTTAAAATAATAACACTAATTGATTATGGAATTTTAAATCTATTAGTACCCTCCCACTACTTTACGTAATTCCATAATCTCCTTTAACGGAAAAATAGAAATTTGACTATCAAAATTTCATAGCGGGAAGTGGATCCCATGACATCTACTCCAGCCTCATACATGACGATCTTGGATTTTATAAACACATTATTTAAACCTTACAGGTCAATCACACCATGTGACTCCTACTTTGGTCCTGAACCGTTTCTTATCCTCACACTAATGATGATATTGGATTAAGACATGTTCTAGGTGTTTACTTATCAATGTGCACTAATGAGCTTTATATATACACCCTCACACTAATGATGATATTGGGTGACTGCGTTAACCCATCACGCTACATCTAATATTTTACCGGAGCGACTTAAGTTTCGAGCACTTATACCCTCACACTAATGATGATATTGGATATAGGTAGTAAGAACTCATTCATCTCCGTATTGACAAGACAAACCTTCTAATAATGCTCCAACATTACTAATACATTTACTTAAAATAAAGTAATCACATAATCATGAGAGATTTATGACAATCAAGTCATTAACTTAATTAGGTCAAAATTTTAATTTAAAACATGCAACATATCCAATATTATTTATGCATAATTAAATGAAAAAAACATAGGCATAAATTAAAATACATGTCTAACATGCAATATATGTTGTGTGGTTAAGCATTGCTCTGATACCATTCTGTTGAGGCAGTTGTGGAACCCCTAGGGTCAGATCGGTGCCCCGCGCAGCGGAAATGGGTCAAACCATGGATATCAAGTATGAGTGTATTTTTAAAATATTTTAATGAAATACCATATTTCATTACGAGTGTTTAGGAAAAACCAAGGATAAAACGGAATCCGAAAAATCACTCGGGATAAAATCGGAGAAGACACATATTCTCACACACATACTCTTCAGCGCATGTGCTTACATGTAATTGCATGCAATTGCTCCATTTGCTCATTCAACGCATGATAAGTGCGGTTTATACCCACTTATTATGGAATTCTTAGATTACTATTTCGTTATGTTTCGAGTCATTTAATGTATTTTTAGATTCATTCATGCCTTATTTGTAGGAAGCATTAAAACATCAATAATGGAGTAAATACGAGAATTTTGGGAACTTTCGGAAGTATCGGACGCGCACGGGACCACTGTTGGACAATTATGACCCATAACATCACTATTTGTACAGATCTTGGTGTTGTTGTACAAATTAACTATGTGACAAGGAGATTGCGCTCTTATCATTTGTGATTAGATCACCTAGATGTATAAATGATATGAGGTCCCTATGATTAGTTCCTGGATTGAGATGATATGAGACAGTATCAGTCCTCGAAGGATTAATCATTAAATATCCATAGTCGTAGTATTATCGAGACTGGACATCGATAATGCGGAATAGACTAGTATTGCACTTGTGCGCGTTGTGGGAGCACAACGGCATAGTTCTCATATATTTAAGTATTGGATACTTATGCAAGTGTAATAGGAGGTTGTGTTTTACCGATGGTACGGAAAATAGCTTCGCTCTGGATAGACCCCTCGGAATTCCATTGGTAGTATGACTATGTGTCTATGGAAGTCCGAAATCAGGGTAGGTGTATTTGGTCTTAACCTGAGACTTGCACCGCTAATACTTGCGACAATCAGTATGCTTTAGTTTTGGTCGTCCAGGGCTTTAACCGGTTCTGTGTACGCCTCTGCTGGGTATATTGAGAATCGTAGTGTATTGGGTGTGATGTCAAGACGGAAGTATCACTCCAGTCATAGTGGAGATGATGTTACGTAGGATACGGAACTAGTGCTCTTAAGTACTGCAGTCATCGGGATGATATGACTAGGTCATGTTCATCTGATTATAGAGACTAGTTACCAGACATCCGACATGTGCTTCGTACGGGGCAGACACATTCCAGCCCCAGGCCTAGCACGTGACAATCATATACTGGATCGCAATACGCAATACTACGTATACTACGCCTGACATAGATTATATATTCCAGTAAGAATATTTCTGGAGAATTGGGTAGGCACGGTGCTTTGCTAGAAGCCAACCATGTCTTGTAAATCGGTAAGCACGTGGTACGAGGTACGCACGTATTCGGATAATCCGATAACCGTATTTACTGCCAACATATCCAGGGATCTCTTGGGTCGCTTCCCAAAGATTCACCGATGACAGTTGATTTAAATTAGAATTAATCTGGGATTAATTAAGAGAGAATATTAATCTGGGATTAATTAAGATGGAGAAAATTAATCTAGGATTAATTGAGGTATTATTTAATCTGGGATTAAATGTGTTCGGAAGAGAGAGAACACGATTAATTTGGAATTAATCGGAGAATAAATTTAATAGTTAAATTTGATTTTTCTATTTAATTTATTCGTATGGGCTAAAATTAATATATCGGATATATTAATATGAATTGCATTTCATTACGAAATTAAAGTCGGACTTTAAAATGAACGAACGAATTAATTTAGAATTAATTCATAGACGACATTCGTAATATATTTGCGAGGAATCATTATTTAATTAAATTAGATTTAATTATTTAGCGACGAAAGTTCGTTTAATTGGATTAAACGGAACCAAGCCGCGGCAAATGTTTGTAGAGATATTTGAATTTTGAATTCAAATGTGGGGCCCACTTTAATGTGGTAGTTGGGAGGGTAGTTGGTATTTATGCCAAAACCACTTACTTTCCAACCACTTGGTTTAGGTGAAACAAAATTACCCCAACTTAATGGTTTTGGGTAAAAGGGTAAAACCCTTTAACAAAACCAAAAAGCCTTTTCTCTCTCTTCACTCTACACACTTGTAACACTTTTTGGAAAATGAAAACCCTAGAAGCCTCCATTTGGGCGTGAGCTTCTTCCTCCATTCTCTTTGATTTTGTTGCAAAATCAACAAAGCTAGCACTTGGAGAAATCAACTAAGGTGATAGGGAAACTACTTCAAGAGTTGGAATCATCACATAACGCTTGGATCTTGGAGATCTCTTCTCAAAATTTTAAAGCTCAAATTCGTTCATTGTAAGTATATTCCGCAACTTATTTTGAATTTATGAACACCTTTACATGCTTATTAAATCCTTGGCATGTTCTAGGAACACTAACAACCACAGAACGCGGGACGCGAGCACCAATGGAAAAATATCACTGGCGCCACGGTGCCAAAGACCAGGCGTCGTAGCGCCTGCAAAGAGATCCAGCATCCCATACACATTACTGAGACTTTGGTGCCGCAGCGCCCAAGTCCAGGCGCTACGGCGCCTGCAACAGATCACGCGTCCATACAAAAGGCAGAGGGATTGGCGCCGCGACACCCAAGCCCAGGCACCGTGGCGCTGCGGGAAAGATAAAAACAACACACGTTCTAGAAAGTGATTTTTAGGGTTTTAAGATACCCAATGACAACAAGGCTCCACTATAAATACATTAGTTCATCCACAACTTAGAGATAAGGCTAATACACAGCACAAAAAGCCAAAATACATATTTTAGAGAGTTCCAAAGAGAAGGATTGAAGAGCAACAAGAGGAGACGAAAGTGGTGACGTCCGAAGAAGAAGAGATTCAATTCGGGTTTTATCTTCTTGTTTCTTTCTTAGAACTCTAATGATTTCCATTAGATTCATGACCTTGTTTTCATTGTTTTTATCTTTAGTCATGAACTAACTCCTTAATTCTGGAGAATGATGTAACTGATGCTTGAACCTTTATTTTAATTATCGATTTTGTTATGAAGTTTTTTTGAGATATTTATTTTCTTTTGAGTTTAATGCATTGTGTTTGCTGGCCACAAATATGATGATATATGTTTAGAATCTATCACTCGAGAGAGAGGATTTTGAAAAGATCTAGAGAATATAACTTAGGAGTTTTATATAGTTCGAGAGAATATATAAGTTCATTTGAAGTCGTTAATATAGAATCACAAAGCGTAATGAGTTGTTAACTACTAGATTTTTATAGAGAAATCGAAGTCTATAGTTGATGATATTTTCACTGATGCTCGAGAGAGTGAGTGGATATTTTCGGAATCTTGACTTATAAACAATATAACTGAACAAGGATTAGTTGGCATGACAAATACATATGCGACAGGTATGTGAAATCAGGATCTAGAATCTCTATCGTATTAGTCCATCATATATAATTATTTTTATATTTATTTATTAAAATTTTATTATTTGTTTTCTAAATAAAGTTAAGATTATCAATTGTAGTATTTAGTGCGAGTTAACGCAATCCCTGTGGGTTCGACACTCTAAACTCATTTATACTAAAACTTGACACCGTATACTTGCGGTACGATATAAAATATCACACCAAGTTTTTTGTTTGATAAGTGCAGTTTATACTCACTTATTATGGCATTCTTAGCTTACTATTTCGTTATGTTTCGAGTCATTTAATGTATTTTTAGATTCTTTCATGTCGTATTTTTAGGAAGCATTAAAACATCAATAATGGAGAAAATACGAGTGTTTTGGGAACTTTCGGAAGCATGGACGTGCATGGGAGCACCGAACGCGGTGACGTCCGAAGAGGAAGAGATTCAATTCGGGATTTATCTTCTTGTTTCTTTCTCAGAACTCTAATGATTTCCATTAGATTCATGACCTTGTTTTCATTATTTTTATCTTTAGTCATGAACTAACTCTTTAATTCTGGAGAATGATGTAACTGATGCTTGAACCTTTATTTTAATTGTCAATTTTGTTATGAAGTTTTATTGAGTTATTTATATTCTTTTGAGTTTAATGCATTGTGTTTGCTGCCACAAATATGATGATTATATGTTTAGAATCTATCACACGAGAGAGGAGATTTTGAAAAGATCTAGAGAATATAACTTAGGAGTTTTATATAGTTCTAGAGAATATTTAAGTTCCTTTGAAGTCGTTAATATAGAATCACAAAGCGTAATGAGTTGTTAACTACTAGATTTTTATAGAGAAATCGAAGTCTATAGTTGATGATATTTTCACTAATGCTCGATAGAGGGAGTGGATATTTTCGGAATCTTGACTTGTAAACAATATAACTGAACAAGGATTAGTTGGCATGACAAATACATAGGCGACAGCTAGGTGAAATCAGGATCTAGAATCTCTATCGTATTAGTCCCTCCTATATAATTATTTTTATATTTATTTATTAAAATATTTATTATTTGTTTTCTAAATAAAGTTAGGATTATCAATTGTAGTATTTAGTGCGAGTTAACGCAATCCCTGTGGGTTCGACACTCTAAACTCATTTATACTAAAACTTGACACCGTACACTTGCGGTACGATATAAAATATCACACCAAGTTTTTTGTTTGATAAGTGCTGTTTATACCCACTTATTATGGCATTCTTTGCTTACTATTTCGTTATGTTTCGAGTCATTTAATGTATTTTTAGATTCTTCCATGTCTTATTTTTAGGAAGCATTAAAACATCAATAATGGAGAAAATACGAGTGTTTTGGGAACTTTCGGAAGCATCGGACGCGCACGAGAGCACCGGTGGAAAAATATCACTGGCACCACGGTAACCAAAGAGCAGGCGCCGCAACACTTGCAAGGAGATCCAGCATCCCATACACATTACCAAGACTTTGGCGCCGCAGCTCCCAAGTACAGGCATTACGACGCCTGCAACAGATCACGCGTCCATAAAAAAGGTAGAGGATTGGCACCGCGACGTCCAAACCCAGGCACCGCGGTGCTGCTGGAAAGACAAAACAACACATATTCCAGAAAGTGATTTTTAGGGTTTTAAGATACCCAATGACACCAAGGCTCTATTATAAAAATATTAGTTCGTCCAAGACTTCATGGGGAGGCTAATACACAGCACAAAACACAAGAATACATATTTTAGAGAGTTCCAAGGAGAAGGATTGAAGAGCAACAAGAGGAGACAAATGTGGTGACGTCCGAAGAGGAATAGATTCAATTCGGGTTTTATCTTCTTGTTTCTTTCTTAGAACTCTAATGATTTCCATTAGATTCATGACCTTGTTTTCATTGTTTTTATCTTTAGTCAAGAACTAACTCTTTAATTCTGGAGAATGATTTAACTGATGCTTGAACCTTTATTTTAATTGTCGATTTTGTTATGAAGTTTTATTGAGTTATTTATATTCTTTTGAGTTTAATGCCTTGTGTTTGTTGGCCACAAATATGATGATATATGTTTAGAATCTATCACTCGAGAAAAGGGATTTTGAAAAGATCTAGAGAATATAACTTAGGAGTTTTATATAGTTCGAGATAATATATAAGTTCATTTGAAGTCGTTAATATAGAATCACAAAGCGTAATGAGTTGTTAACTACTAGATTTTTATAGGGAAATCGAAGTCTATAGTTGATGATATTTTCACTGATGATCGAAAGAGAGTGGATATTTTCGGAATCTTGACTTATAAACAATATAACTGAACAATGATTAGTTGGCATGAAAAATACATAGGAGACAACTAGGTAAAATCAGGATCTAGAATCTCTATCTATTAGTCCCTCCTATATAATTATTTTTATATTTATTTATTAAAATCTTTATTAATGTTTTCTAAATAAAGTTAGGATTATCAATTGTAGTATTTAGTGCGAGTTAACACAATCCATGTGGGTTCGACACTCTAAACTCATTATACTAAAACTTGACACCGTACACTTGCGGTACGATATAAAAATCACACCAAGTTTTTTGTTTGATAGTGCAGTTTATACCCACTTATTATGGCATTTTTAGCTAACTATTTCGTTATGTTTCGAGTCATTTAATTTATTTTTAGATTCTTTCATGTCTTATTTGTAGAAGCATTAAAACATCAATAATGGAGTAAATATTAGTGTTTTGGAAACTTTTGGAAGTATCGGACGTGCACGGGAGCACAGAACGCGGGATGCGAGCACTAGTGGAAAAATATCACTGGCGCCGCGACGCCAAAGACCAGGCGCCGCAGCGCCTGCAATGAGATCCAGCATCCCATACACATTACCGAGACTTTGGCGTCGCAGCGCCCAAGTCCATGCGCTACAGCACCTGCAACAGATCATGCGTCCATACAAATGGCAGAGGGATTGGCACCGCGGTGCTGCGGGATAGACAAAAACAACAAGCATTCCAAAACTGAACAATGATATTTGATGATATTTATAGGGAAATCGAAGTCTATAGTTGATGATATTTTCACTGATGATCGAAAGAGAGTGGATATTTTCGGAATCTTGACTTATAAACAATATAACTGAACAATGATTAGTTGGCATGAAAAATACATAGGAGACAACTAGGTAAAATCAGGATCTAGAATCTCTATCTATTAGTCCCTCCTATATAATTATTTTTATATTTATTTATTAAAATCTTTATTAATTGTTTTCTAAATAAAGTTAGGATTATCAATTGTAGTATTTAGTGCGAGTTAACACAATCCATGTGGGTTCGGCACTCTAAACTCATTTATACTAAAACTTGACACCGTACACTTGCGGTACGATATAAAATATCACACCAAGTTTTTTGTTTGATAAGTGCAGTTTATACCCACTTATTATGGCATTTTTAGCTAACTATTTCGTTATGTTTCGAGTCATTTAATTTATTTTTAGATTCTTTCATGTCTTATTTGTAGAAGCATTAAAACATCAATAATGGAGTAAATATTAGTGTTTTGGAAACTTTTGGAAGTATCGGACGTGCACGGGAGCACAGAACGCTGGATGCGAGCACTAGTGGAAAAATATCACTGGCGCCGCGACGCCAAAGACCAGGCGCCGCAGCGCCTGCAATGAGATCCAGCATCCCATACACATTACCGAGACTTTGGCGTCGCAGCGCCCAAGTCCATGCGCTACAGCACCTGCAACAGATCATGCGTCCATACAAATGGCAGAAGGATTGGCGCCGCGGTGCTGCGGGATAGACAAAAACAACAAGCATTCCAGAAAGTGATTTTTTGGGTTTTAAGATACCCAATGACACCAGGGCTCTATTATAAATACATTAGTTCGTCCAAGACTTAAAGGGGAGGCTAATACATAGGACAAAACACAAGAATACATATTTTAGAGAGTTCCAAGGAGAAGGATTGTAGAGCAACAAGAGGAGACGAATGCGGTGACGTCCGAAGAGGAAGAGATTCAATTCGGGTTTTATCTTCTTGTTTCTTTCTTAGAACACTAATGATTTCCATTAGATTCATGACCTTGTTTTCATTGTTTTTATCTTTAGTCACAAACTAACTCCTTAAGTCTGGAGAATGATGTAACTTATGCTTGAACCTTTATTTTAATTGTCGATTTTGTTATGTAGTTTTATTGAGTTATTTATATTCTTTTGAGTTTAATGTCTTGTGTTTGCTGGCCACAAATATGATGATATATGTTTAGAATCTATCACTCGAGATATGGGATTTTGAATAGATCTAGAGAATATAACTTAGGAGTTTTATATAGTTTGAGAGAATATATAAGTTCCTTTGAAGTCGTTAATATAGAATCACAAAGCGTAATGAGTTGTTAACTACTACATTTTTATAGAGAAATCGAAGTCTATAGTTGATGATATTTTCACTGATGCTCGAGAGAGGGAGTGGATATTTTTGGAATCTTGACTTATAAATAATATAACTGAACAAGGATTAGTTGGCATGATAAATACATAGGCGAAAACTTGGTGAAATCAGGATCTAGAATCTCTATCGTATTAGTCCCTCTTATATAATTATTTTTATATTTATTTATTAAAATCTTTATTGTTTTTTTTCTAAATAAAGTTAGGATTATCAATTGTAGTATTTAGTGCAAGTTAACGTAATCCCTGTGGGTTTGACACTCTAAACTCATTTATACGGTGTCAAGTTTTAGTATAATCAGTGAAAGAGTGTCGAACCCACATGGATTGCGTTAACTCGTATTAAATACTATAATTGATAATCCTAACTTTATTTAGATGATAATTAACAAAGATTTAATTAAATAAATAAAATATAAATAATATTTAGATATGAGGAACTAATATGATAGAGATTCCGGATCCTCATTTCACCTAGTTGTCGCTTATGTATTTGTCATGCCAATTAATCTTTGTTCAGTTATATTGTTTATAAGTCAAGACTCCAAAAATATCCACTCCCTCTCTCGAGTGAGAATGATGTATTTGTCATTCCAATTACGCTTTGTGATTTTATGTTAACGACTTCAAAGGAACTTATATATTCTCTTGAAATCTATAAAATCCTAGGTTATATTCTCTAGATCCATTCAAAATCTCCTCTATCGAGTGATAGATTTCAAACATATATCATCATATTTATGGCCAGCAAACACAAGGCATTAAACTCAAAAGAATATAAATAAACTTAATAAAACTTCATAACAAAATTAACAATCAATAACAAGGTTCAAGCATCGATTACATCATTCTCCAGAATTAAGGAGTTTAGTTCATGACTAAAGATAAAAACAATGATAAACACGTCATGAATCTAATGGAAATCATTAGAGTTCTAAGAAAGAAACAAGAAGATAAAACCCGAATTGAGTCTCCTCCTCTTCGGACGTCACTGTCTTCGTCTCCTCTTGTTGCTCTTCAATCCTCCTCCTTGGATCTCTCTAAAATATGTATTTTGGTGTTTTTTGCTGTGTACTAGCCTCCTCTCTTGAGTTTGGACTAACTAATCTATTTATAATAAGCATTGGGGTCATTAAACATCTAAAAAAAAACTCTAAAATCCTGTTTCTGGTGCGCACGGGGCACCGCGGCGCTGGACGATTGGAGCCGCGGTGCCAAAGCCCCTGGATTTTTTATGGAACGCATAGATCCCTTTGCGTAGATGCAAATTGATATTTTATGGGTCTCATAACGCTTTCTAGATCAAAAGTTATAGCCTTTTTAAATTCACTGCGCAGCTGATGCTGGTTTTGCCTGTTCTTGAGTCTGATGCTTCCAATAGGTCCCGAAACACGCGTATTTGCTCCATTCTTCATGTTCTAATGCTTCATACAAATAAGACATAAAATAAACTGTAAATGACACTAAATGACTCGAACCATAATAAAATAATAGGCTAAGGATGTCGGAATAAGTGGGTATAAACCGCACTTATCAAACACCCCCAAACTTAATATTTTGCTAGTCCCGAGCAAAATACAAAATAAAAACTAAATACAAATAAAAATAACTAAATTAACTAAGCCACTTTCGTATGGATCAAGATTGCATTTAGCGTATGCAACAAGCCTTTAAACCCTTAGGCGGCCCTAGTGGAGGAGTTATAGTCTCACGAGGGCTTACAGCGACGACATCCACAAACGTCATTCACACAAAATCATGAAAAAATATAAAACAAATAAAAATCAACTAAAATAATCCCGATAATTTTGCACAAAATTGTCCTCAAATAGTGTTTATCAATGAAATCAGAGAACCTTCAAAGTACGTAATTCAGCTCAGATCCAAGTTCCTAAATAATTCATCTAGGCTAGACTCATTATGTGTCTGTGTGTGTGTAAAGGTTCATTCACAGCTTGATTCCTAAGTAAGCCAACTTAATGGTTTCGTTTAAAAATTGGGATCGATGGATCAAACCAACTTAGATATCTCAAGTATGCTATGTAATTGCTTTATTTTGTGCTTAGTATGGTATGATTTTTCTTTTCTTTTTCTTATCTTTTTTTGCACTTTTTTTTGAACTTTTTCTTTTCTTTTCTTTTTTTAACTCACCTACCCTTTAAGGTAGTATTTCTTCTCATGGTGGTCCTAATACTCGTCAATGGGTAGCTTCACGCTTATCGGTTATAAGTGGTTTATTTTCTTTCTTTAGAGACTTTTTTTCTTTTATTTCTATCCATACCGTACATCATAAAACTAGCAAATCAAGATAGATATCTAAGCAAATGGTCATTCATCAACATGCAATTTCTTCAAATAGTTACCTTGCCAACTACTTAAGTTTTCACTGCTAAAAACCTATAATTGAGTGCTTACGAGTCAAACATAGATCAACTACTCAAAGCATCAGATAAAAGTAAATTGGACACTTACCATTTCTAAAATTTAAAACATAAACAAACAGTATCATCATAAGATTTATGCTTTACTATCAAGACTAAAAATGATAAAAAAAAAATTATATATAAATAAATAACAAGTAAACAACATGCACACACCCCAAACTTAAAACTTGCATTGTCCTCAATGTAAGATAAAAAAATAAAGAACAAGAGTGAGGAACAACACTACCGTGCATGGAGTTGATCAGGCTCTTGCTAGTTAGATTTGGTTGCGGGGGTGTTGTGCGTTTCGTGCTACCTGTATAAATAACATGCAAATAATAAATAGTTCACAATAAACTAAAATAAATAAACAAAAATAAACAAGATGCAAATGCAAGGGTTGTCTCCCCGCTAGCACTAAGTTTAACGTCTTCAGCCAGACGTAACCACCCAAATGGTCATGGTGGCTTAAATGTAGTGAACCGGGTAATCTCATCTGCTTTCTTCTTTGGTATCCACCGGTTCTTATGACATGAAAAGGACAGTTTGGCAGGCTGTGGCAGTTTATCCATAGATAGTCCCACAGGATATGTAGATTGTCCCCAGTTGGAAATTCTGGACTGCACATTCGGCAGAATTGGCTCAGCCTCATTTTTAACTTTCCAGGGATCATCTCCAAGTGAGCAGTGACCTTTCTTTTCCTCTTTTTTCTGCGCTTTGGGAGTGGTTTCAGGTTTAGTTGTGGATAATTTTCTTTTATGCATGGCTGCACTATGCTCGTAGGTTGCTGAAATACTGATTTACCCTGCGTGTTTGCAACTCCATTCTCTACTATATCTACCCTGTGACATTCTGCAACACCTTGAGGACTCGGCAAGGTTCTGAATGCACTGAAGGTGACTTCTTTATATTTACTGTCTAAATCTTGAGAGGTGTCTTTAATCTCTTTTCCGCTCCTAAAGGTTATGACTTGACATTACTCTTTGGGGTTGACTTCAGTGTTACTATGAAACACCTATTTCTGTTGATTGGCCATGGAAGAAACAAGCAACCTAATTTGCGCTTCTAAAGATTTCAATGTTGCCCCCATATTGCCCATATGTGTTTCAATGTTATCCAGCATTGACACATTCTTCTCAAACCTCTCTAAAGCTGTAGATACAAATGTGCTCATGAGGTCTTCTAAGGAAGATTTCTGCTCATCTCTTGTATAGTTGAAGCCATGAGGAGTTTGCAAGATGTTCTCCATATTAGCATATGAAAAATTCGGATGATAATAATTAGGCATATGACTGCCTCTATAGTTGTTGAAATTTCGATTGTTCATATAATGTACTTGTTCAAATCCTGCTCCTCTGTTGGGTAAAAGCATTACATTAGCAGAAACTGTTCCAATAAATGGTTGGCTCATTTGATTTGTCAATACTTCTAGATGAGTCGTGAGGGACGATACTTGAGTTATCAGTGCACCAATAGGATCTGTCATTGCTTCTTTTCCAACTCTCCTCGTATGAAAGAAAGAAAAATATATATATATATATATAACAAAAAAAAAAAATATATATATATATAATATATATAATATAGATAAAATAAAAATAATAAAAATAAAATAAAAATAAAAATAAAAATAAAACTTAAGCCAAAAATAAAGAAAATAAAATAAAATAAAATCTAAATTAAAGCTAAGATTACTTGGTAATAGTATTAATGTGAATTAAACAACAATCCCCGGCAAAGACGCCAAATGCTTCTTGTGATATTTTATATCGTACCGCAAGTGTACGGTGTCAAGTTTTAGTATAAATCAGTGAAAGAGTGTCGAACCCACATGGATTGCGTTAACTCGCATTAAATACTACAATTGATAATCCTAACTTTATTTAGACGATAATTAACAAAGATGTAATTAAATAAATAAAATATAAATAATATTTAGATAGGATGAACTAATACGATAGAGATTCTGGATCCTCATTTAACCTAGCTGTCGCCTATGTATTGTCATGCCAATTAATCTTTGTCCAGTTATATTGTTTATAAGTCAAGACTCTGAAAATATCCACTCCCTCTCTCGAGTGCCGAGTGGAAATATCATCAACTACAGACTTCGATATCTCTATAAAAATATAGTAGTTAACAACTCGTTACGCTTTGTGATTCTATGTTAACGACTTCAAAGGAACTTATATATTCTCTTGAACTCCATAAAATCCTAGGTTATATTATCTAGATCCATTCAAAATCTCCTCTCTCGAGTGATAGATTTCAAACATATATCATCATATTTATGGCCAGCAAACACAAGGCATTAAACTCAAAAGAATATAAATAAACTTAATACAACTTCATAAAAAAATTTACAATCAATAACAAGGTTCAAGCATCGATTACATCATTCTCCAGAATTAAGGAGTTTAGTTCATGACTAAAGATAAAAATAATGATAAACACGTCATGAATCTAATGGAAATCATTAGAGTTCTAAGAAAGAAACAATAAGATAAAACCTGAATTGAATCTCTTCCTCTTCGGACGTCACCGTCTTCGTCTCCTCTTGTTGCTCTTCAATCCTCCTCCTTGGATCTCTCTAAAAGATGTATTTTAGTGTTTTGTGCTGTGTATTAGCCTCCTCTCTTGAGTTTGGACGAACTAATCTATTTATAATAAAGCATTGGGGTCATTAAACATCTAAAAAAAACTCTAAAATCTTGTTTCTGGTGCGCGCAGGGCGCAGCGGCGCTGGCAGATTGGTGTCGCGGTGCCAAAGCCCCTGGATTTTGTATGGAACTCATAGATCTCTTTGCGTAGATGCAAATTGATATATTATGGGTCTCATAACTCTTTCTAGATCAAAAGTTATAGCCTTTTTAAATTCAGTGTGTAGCTGATGCTGGTTTTGCTTGTTCTTGAGTCTGATGCTTCCAATAGGTCCCGAAACACGCGTATTTGCTCCATTCTTCATGTTCTAATGCTTTCTACAAACAAGATATAAAATGAACTATAAAAGACATTAAATGACTCGATCCATAACAAAATAATAAGCTAAGGATGTCGGAATAAGTGGTATAAACGGCACTTATCTACACCCCCAAACTTAATATTTTGCTAGTCCCGAGCAAAAGACAAAATAAAAACCAAATACAAATAAACAAATAAAAATAACTAAATTAAGTAAGCCACTTTCGTATGGATCACGATTGCATTTAGCATATGCAACAAGCCTTTAAAACCCTAGGCGGCCCTAGTGGACGAGTTATAGTCTCGTGAGGGCTTACAGCGACGATACCCACAAACGTCATTCAAACACAATCTTGCAAAAAATATAAACAAATAAAAAGCAACTAAAATAATCCCGATAGTTATGCATAAAATTGTCCTCAAAGAGTGTTTATCAATGAAATGAGAGAACCTTCAAAGTATGCAATTGCGACTCCAATCTAAGTTCTTGAATAAATTATCTAAGCCAGACTCACTGTGTGTGTGTGTATAGGTTCATTTACAGCTCAACTCATAAGTAAGCAAATTCGATGATTTCGTCTCAAAAATTGAGATCTGATGGGTCAAACCAACCTAGATATCTCATTAGTATTCTGAATTTTTCTTTCTTTGCTTAATATGGTACGATTTTATTTTCTTCTTTTTCTGCTCTTTTTTTTAACACACCTACCATTTAAGGTAGCATTTCTCCTTATGGTGGTCCTAACACTAGCCCATAGGTAGCTTCACGCTTATCGATTATAGGTGGTTTTTTTTTTCTTTTCATACAATAAATCATAATACTTGCATATTGAGATAGATATCTAAGCAAACGGTCATTCATCGGCAACCAATTTCTTCAACTAGTCACTTTGTCAACTACTTAATTTCTTACTACTAAAAACATGTTATTAAGTGCTTACGAGTCTAACCTAAATCATTTACTCAAGGCATTAGATAAAAATCAATTGGGACTTATCGTTTCTAAATTTCATCAAAAGTTCACAATTCACCATTAGACTTAATTATTTTTGTTTTTTTTTTGTTTTTTAAATAAACTGAATAAATAAATAAATAGCAGGAATACATGCACACACCCCCAAACTTAAAACATGCATTGTCCTCAATGAAAGATAAATATAAAGAAACCAGATTAAGGAACAACACTACCATGCATAGAGTTGATCAGGCTCATGCTGGTCAGAATTTGGTTGCGCGGGCTTTGTGTGTCTCGTGCTACCTGCATAAATAGCATGCAAAACAAATAAATAAACAATAGCACACAATAAAAATAAAGAAAATAATAATAAAATAAATGTAAGGGTTGTCTCCCCGCTAGCGCTAAGTTTAATGTCTTCAGCCAGACACAACCACCCAAATGGTAGTCATGGTAGCTTATTCTTTTGTATCCACTGAAGCACCGAAAGAAAAAGAAAAAAAATCAATAAACAAAATAAAATAAAATAAATATAAACTAAAAATAAAAGATAAAAGTCTAAATTACAGCTAAAATTACTTGGGAGTAGTATTAATGTGAATTAAACAAACAATCCCCGCAACGGCGCCAAAACTTGTTGTGATATTTTATATCGTACCGTAAGTGTACGGTGTCAAGTTTTAGTATAAATGAGTTTAGAGTGTCGAACTCATAAGGATTGCGTTAACTCGCACTAAATACTACAGTTTATAATCCTAACTTTATTTAGAAGATAAATAATAAAGATTTTGGTAAATAAATAAAATATAAAAATAATAAAATATGAGGAACTAATACATTAGACATTATGGATCCTGATTTCACCTATCTATCATCTATGTATTTGTTATGTCAATTAATCCTTGCTCCGTTATATTGTTTATAATTCAAGACTCCGAAAATATCCACTCCCTCTCTCGAGTAGCAGTGAACATATCATCAACTACAGACTTCGATATCTCTATAAAAATCTAGTAGTTAACAACTCGTTATGCTTTGTGATTCTATATTAACAACTTCAAAGGAATTTATATATTCTCTCGAACTCTATAAAATTCCTAGGTTATAATCTATAGATCTATTCAAAATCCCCTCTCTCGAGTGATAGATTCTAAACATGCATCATCTCAAATTGTGGCCAGCAATCAAGAAATATTAAACTCAAAAGAATATAAATAAACTTAAAAAAACTTCATAACAAAATCGACAATTTAAACAAAGGTTCAAGCATCAGTTACATCATTCTACAAAATTAAGGAGTTTAGTTCATGACAAAAGATAAAACAATGAAAACAAAGTCATGAATCTAATGGAAATCATTAGAGTTCTAAGAAAGAAACAAGAAGATAAAATCTGAATTGAATCTCTTCCTCTTCGGACGTCACCGCCTTCGTCTCCTCTTTTCACTCTTCAATCCTCCTCCTTGGATCTCTTTAAAATTGAGTGTTTTGTGTTTTTTGATGTGCATTAGCCTCCTCTCTTGAGTTTGGACGAACTAATCTATTTATAATAAAGCATTAGGGTCATTAAACATCTAAAAACACCCTAAAATCATGTTCCTAGTGCGCGCGGGGTGCTGCGGCGCCAAAGCCCCTGAATTTTGTATGGAACGCATATATCTCTTTGCGTAGATACAAATTGATATATTATGGGTCTCATAACTCTTTCTAGATAAAAAGTTATAGCCTTTTTAAATTCAGTGCGCAGCTGATGCTGGTTTTGCCTGTTCTTGAGTCCGATGCTTCCAATAGGTCCTGAAACACGCGTATTTGCTCCATTCTTCATGTTCTAATGCTTCCTACAAACAAGATATAAAATGAACTATAAATGACATTAAATGACTCGAACCATAACAAAATAATAGGCTAAGGATGTCAGAATAAGTTGGTATAAACCGCACTTATCAAACAAAAAACTTGTTGTGATATTTTATATCGTACCGCAAGTGTACGGTGTCAAGTTTTAGTATAAATCAGTGAAAGAGTGTCGAACCCACAGGGATTGCGTTAACTCGCATTAAATACTACAATTGATATCCTAACTTTATTTAGACGATAATTAACAAAGATGTAATTAAATAATAAAATATAAATAATATTTAGATATGAGGAACTAATATGATAGAGATTCTGGATCCTCATTTCACCTAACTGTCGCCTATGTATTTGTCATGCCAATTAATCTTTGTTCAGTTATATTGTTTATAAGTCAAGACTCCGAAAATATCCACTCCCTCTCTCGAGTGCCGAGTGAAAATATCATCAACTACAGACTTCGATATCTCTATAAAAATCTAGCAGTTAACAACTCGTTACGCTTTGTGATTCTATGTTAATGACTTCAAAGGAACTTATATATTCTCTCGAACTCTATAAAATCCTAGGTCATATTCTCTAGATCCATTCAAAATCTTCTCTTTCGAGTGATAGATTTCAAACATATATCATCATATTTGCGGCCAGCAAACACAAGTGTAGACACTTGCATTTTTGCATGAAAGCCCAATGATGAGCCTCGTATGGAGGCAGTACCCGATAAGTTGCGGAATTCGCGGGAAACGGACGTCGGAAGGGGAAATTCAAGACAAGTACGTCATCAGATTTGATTCGTATGTTCACTGCATGTGCGTTCGTGCCGCGTTCGAAAGCACGTTCGAATGGTAAACATATTGTGGGCGTTCGTGCAGCGTCCGGGAACGCGTTCGAACGACTATCGGTATTTCTGTTTTACTTTTAGCCACACGCCCAAGCCCACCAAAAAGCCAAGCCCACCAAATCTCATCCAAAAATATTCAACATATTAAACACATGTTAAAATCCAAACAAATCACCTTCTTAATCAAATTAAATCAAATCCAATCAAACTAAATCAAATCAAATCAAATCCAATCAAAATAAATCCCCCTTCCTAAACCAAAAAAATCAAATACAATCACCTCCCAAAATAAATATATCCCCACCAAAATTACATAATATCCTTTCCTTTAATAAACTAATTAATCACCTCCCTTTTTGGCATGATTCCCTTCCTTACCTAGAAACCCTAGTGCACCATTATAAAAGAAACCAAAATTCCAAACCCTTAACCCCTTAGAGACTCACGGCAACCTTCAATAAAGATAAAAGAAGTAAAACCTTAGACATTCACTCCTCTCTCCAGAGACACATTTCACGGCATTCACACAAAAAAAACCCCAAGCACCTCTCTCTCTCACGCCAAAGACCCTAGACACATCAACCATAAACAAAGACCTTAAGCCAACAAAATAACAACACAAAAACTCTCCCCCAAATACCCTAAAACAGCAGCCCCAAATACCTTAAAACAGCCCCAAAATCACCCATAAACCAGACCGAGAAAGCAGCAATGAGAACAGCGGAATGGCGAAGGAAAACATTGGACCAGAAAGTTGCGGAGCAGTAACCCTTCCGGCGACGACGTAACACAATTCCGAGGAGCAACTTAAAAGCTAAGACCTGAGGGCACCCTTTATTACTTTTTTTATTTTGCAGTTTGGATGCGGCACGCTCGATTGGACATGAAATATGTCCAACCGGGTGTGCGAGGTCCTATATCAAAGATGACCAAATTTTTGGTCACATCTTTCTTTAACGTTCTTTTATCTATTTATCGCGTATTTATTTCATTTTATTAGCTCTTTGTCATTCCGCATGTTTCTTTATTTGTTTATGTGTTGTTATATGCATTATCATACTTCATGTCCATTTTTATGATTGCATTGTGTTTACGCTTGAATGTTGCCTCTCGTGGTATATCGGATGGAAACCCAGACATAAATTCCGTAGCCGAATCCGAATGGATGGTAGTGCGGTCTATAGTTGGGATACAACTCCACGTACCGCTTGGGGAAACATTCTTGCATGTGTTTACTGCATTTTGGATGCCACTGTCGCTGTCCCGTTCGAACACGTTCCCGAACGCTACTCGAACGCACACATTCTACCTTACCCATGTTCGAACACGTTTCCGAACGCTACACGAACGCGGGCATTCTGGACAGATTCCTTTATCATGTCTTAGGTATTTTTGTGTTCATTGTTCCGATATCTACTTTCTATGTGTCTTTTTCTTTGTTGTTAATCTAATGTGCATGGGCTAACTAGGGTGGATTAAAGGTCCTCCATTCGAGGGAAATTCTTAAAGGCTACCTTTACCACGATGTTTTGCCGTGCCGGATGAGGTACACTCGATTGAATGTGAAATATGTTCAATCGGGCATACGAGGTCCTACGTTATGTATTTGTTTATACATGCATGTGTTTGTGTCATTTCAGATGCCACTTTGGTAATCTCGTTCGAACCTGTTTCCGAACGCTACACGAACGTACGTATTCCACCTCAGTCCCCTCTAAGTTGTGGACGAACTAATGTTTTTATAGTGGAGCCTTGAAGTCATAATACATTTTAAAACCCTAAAAATCAAGATTTTTGGCTTTCCCCCAGCGCATGTTGTTTTTATCTTTCCCGCAGCGCCGCGGCGCTTGGGCTTAGGTGCCGCGGCGCCAATCCCTCTACCTTTTGTATGACGCGTGATCTGTTGCAGGCGCTGTAGCACCTGGACTTGGGCGCTGTGGCGCCAAAGTCTCAGTAATGTGTATGGGATGCTGGATCTCCTTGTAGGCGCTGCGGTGCCTGGTCTTTGGCATCGCGGCGCCAGTGATATTTTTCCACTTGTGCTCGCGTCCTGCGTTCTGTGCTCATGTGCGCGTCCGATGCTTCCGAAAGTTCCCAAAACATTCGTATTTACTCCATTATTGATGTTTTAATGCTTCCTACAAATAAGACATGAAAGAATCTAAAAATACATTAAATGACTCGAAACATAACGAAATAGTAAGCTAAGAATGCCATAATAAGTGGGTATAAACTTCACTTATCAAACACCCCCAAACTTAAGATTTTGCTAGTCCCGAGCAAAAGACAAAATAAAAACTAAATATAAATAAACAAATAAAAATAACTAAATTAACTAAGACACTTTCGTAGGGATCACGATTGTATTTAGCGTATGCAAGAAGCCTTTAAACCCCTAGGTAGCCCTAATAGACGAGTTATAGTCTCGTGATGGCTTACAGTGACGACACCCTTAAACGTCATTCACACACAATCATGTGAGAATATAAAAATAATAGTAAATAAAATAAAATAATCCCGATAGTTATGCATAAAATGGTCCTCAAAGAATGCTTATCAATGAAATCAGAGAACCTTCAAAGTACTCAACTGGGATTCAAATCTAAGTTCTTGAATAAATTATCTAAGCCAGACTCACAGTGTGTGTGTGTAAAGGTTCATTCACAGCTTGATTCCTAAGTAAGCCAATTTAATGATTTCATTTAAAAATTGGGATCGATGGGTCAAACCAACTTAAATATCTCAATTATGCTCTATAATTGCCTTATTTTGTGCTCAATATGATATGATTTTATTTTCTTCTCTTTCTATTTTTTTTTTACTTCTTTTCATTTTTTTTTCAACACACCTACCATTTAAGGTAGCATTTCTCCTCATGGTGGTCCTAACACTCGCCCATGGGTAGCTTCACGCTTATCGATTATAGGTGGTTTACTTCTTTTTCTTTTTCATTTTCTTTTTCTTATCATACCATAAATCATAATACTTGCATATTGAGATAGATATCTAAGCAAACGGTCATTCATCGGCAAACAATTTCTCACTTTGTCAACTACTTAGGTTCTCACTGCTAAAAAACTATTATTAAGTGCTTACGAGTCTAACATAGATCATCTACGCAAGGCATCAGATAAAAATCAATTGAGACTTATCTTTTCTAAAATTTCATTTAAAAACAATCAAAATTCATCATCAGACGTATGATTTACTATCAAAGACATAAAAACAAAAAAAACAATTAAATTTTTTTAGAATAAATAAATAAATAGCAGGAATACATGCACACACCCCCAAACTTAAAACTTGCATTGTCCTCAATGAAAGATAAATATAAAGAAACCAGATTAAGGAACAACACTACCATGCATGGAGTTGATCAGGCTCCTGCTGGTTAGAATTTGGTTGTGTGGGCGTTGTGTGTTTCGTGCTACCTACATAAATAACATGCGAAACGAATAAATAAACAAATAGCACACAATAAAATAAAAAAATAAAAATATAGAAAATAAAAATAAAATAAATGCAAGGGTTGCCTCCCCTCTAGCGCTAAGTTTAACGTCTTCAGCCAAACGCAACCACCCAAATGGTGGTCATGGTAGTTTCTTATTTTGTATCTACTAGCTGTTTTGACATGAAAAAGGTAGCTTGGAGGCTGTGGCAGTTTATCCAAATACCCATTACTGTTGCTTGGTCATGGATGACGTAATCTGCCCAATCTGTTTTTCTAAGGACTTCATTGTTGCCCCAATATTTTCCATGTGTGTCTCAATATTGTCTTGCCTTGACTCATTCTTCTCAAACCTCGCTGAAGTATTAGCAACAAACGTGCTCATGAAATCTTCTAAGGAAGATTTCTATTCAGCTCTTTGATAGTCAAAACCAGATGAAGGCTGCAAAGTTTTCTTTGTGTTAGCATATGACATGTTTGGATGATAACGATTAGGCACAGGATTACTTCTATAGCTGTTGAAGTTTCGATTGTTCACATATTGGACTTGCTCAAAGTTCACTTTTCCTTCCGATAACTGCATATTTGTAGCCACCGCTGATTCAATGGATTTGTCAGGGCTGCTACTTGAGTTGATAAGGTGGAAATCTGAGATGTAAGTGCCACAAGAGGGTCCGCTTCATATATTCCAGCCACTTTGGTCACCGTAGCGCGTTCACTTGGCCATTGAAAATGGTTAATGGCCATTTCTTCTAATAGATTGTAGGCGTCCTCAGCTGATTTCTTGAATAGAGCTCCCTCAGCTGCTGCATCAACCACAGTTCTATTCGAACCATTAAGCCCATTATATAACAACTGAATCTGGACCCAGTCTGCATAATCGTGTTGTGGGCATCTTCGCAGTAGATCCTTAAAGCGCTCTCATGCTTCATATAGAGTCTCAGTCTCCAGCTATTTAAATATACTAATTTCTGCCCTCAGTTGAGCTGATTAGCAGGTGGAAAGAATCTCTCAAGAAATTTTGTGGCCATATCCTGCCATGTCATGATACTCCCTGTTGTATTGATTGAAGCCAATCCCATGCTTTATCCCGTAAAGAGAATGAGAATAAGCGTAGCCTGATGGCCTCTTTACTCACGCCATTCATCTTTATAGTATCTGCGTTCTCCAGGAACATCCTTAAGTGCAAGTTGGGATCTTCTACAGCTGAACCCCCAAACTGGTTCCTTTGTACCATGTTGATCAATGCAAGTATTAACTCAAAATTTTTGGCGTTGATTGGTTGATGGGCAATCCCAGAATATGTATCATCAATGATTGGCTTGAAGTGATCTATGATCGCCACCTGACATGGGTTGTTTTCTCTGTTTTCAGCTGCAATTGCTTCTTGTTCAATTTTCCTTTCTTTCCTTAGTCTTATCATTGTTCTCTCTATTTCAGAGTCAAACAAGAGCGATTCGAGACTTGTGGATTTTCACATTCACTGAAGCACCAAAAGAAAAAGAAAAAATCAATAAACAAAATAAATTAAATATAAACTAAAAATAAAAGATAAAAATCTAAATTAAAGCTAAGATTACTTGGTAATAGTATTAATGTGAATTAAACAAACAATCTCCGAAAAAAATTTATTGTGATATTTTATATCGTACCGCAAGTGTACGGTGTCAAGTTTTAGTATAAATGAGTTTAGAGTGTCGAACCCACATGGATGTTGGGAAGCGGCAGCGAGTGCGCTGCGGAAAATCAAGAAAAAATTAAATTATGGTGCCGCTATCCCTTTGCCTAAGACCCATTTGTTTTGATTATTCTAAATGCCTAGGCATGTTACTATATATTCTAAGCATAAAAACTCATAAACATGCAAAGAACATAAACCTAAATATGCTAACTATCATAAGAACTATAATTAAAATAAAGAAAGAAAAATACTTACTTGAACCGAAGACTCCTCCAGTCCTCCCTCCAATCTACAAGCTTTTCTCGAACTCAGCAAACTCTTCCACGTTCCAAAGAACCACCCAAGTGTGTGGCCTCCAAAAATGCAAACACCAAAGCCAAAACTCAACGGAAAGACTACGCCTTGAGTGCACGGGTAATTTGCCCTTGGTGCTAGCCTAGGCAAATACCTCAAAACTTTTAACTCGAGGTTCCTCTAGTCAATTAGACTTAAGGATCCTCAAAATCAGTGGCTTACTCTTAAACTTTAGAGTTGCTCACTTATATAAACCCAAGATATGAAAGGTTTGGTGCAAAAATTTGTAAAGAATTCATTGGGTTTATATAGGTGCTCCAAAGACAACAAAATTAATTAAGAATCCGATGTGGGATAAAATCTAATTTAATCTTAGCCATTGGATCTTAATTTAATGGTTTAATGAGATTATAAAACCCTAATAAGAGTTTGGGACGAATTGGAATTCAAAACAAATAACAAATAAATAAAAATTTACTATTCATGTTACTATTCACGTTTTTATTTATTTATTTATTCATTCATTCATTCCAATTCCCAAAGTACCCATATCGTCATTCACCAATCCCTAAGCCACTATAGAACCTCATAAATGATCTGTTCAATAATTAAACTAATTGAACCATTTATGAACAATTCATATAGCAATCATATATGCTGTTAAATTTGTAGTGTGCACTGTTAACCATTGATTTCGACTTTGTTGTGTGTGACCTTTTGGGTTCCCCTCAAGTTGGACATGAAATGAATCGTGATAATTTAATCGAACATAAATTATCCTCCGATCAGATGGTCGTTCGATTTCAATGACCAAGGTTGAAATCTAGCAACATGCCAAGGCCTCCAAATAAGAAGGAAAGATATATATATATACATTCTGTATACGATTTACATATGATACGGTCCCTCGCCTCACTGTATCCCCACTGTTTGACCTAGGGTATGGAAAGTGTCTACCCATATAGTCAAAGGTATGATGTTGATAGTGTCATGAATTGTGCTAACCCAAGAATCTCACATGATTCTTCCGCTGCGGCCACAGTCTCAAGCACTGATCACACATATCAACCCGCGAACTAGAATACTACTCTTATAAGAAAATATTATCCGAGAGAGTTGCGATTCTCTGTTGTATCATTACAAACTTCATGTGTTTCAATAAATGATCCAATCATACCCTTATGACGGGATCTTTTGAACCGGGGAATGAGAATGTCAAAGTTATTTGATCCACACATAAGATTGTAAAGACCTCAAGTCTAAGGACTAGTCATAGAATCGATACATGAAAGTTTTCACAGACACATGGGATAAACACTCCATGTGAAAACTTCCGGCGGTCAGTTCGATGGACAAGAGCAACTCATGCATCCATGTGATACACCAAGCGGATGGATCTCCGCTAGTAGCCTATGAGATCGGCTACCACACATAAGGGCAGATCATATTATCATGCTAGTCTCTATGTTTTGTGAACGCCCAGATTATTCACAAAACTATGACTAGGAACGTTTAAGAGTAATGATTCTCATAAGGCGTGGAAGACATCACTTATTACTCCAAGGGCTTTATTACATTGTTTGATGATTCATATAATTTATGTAAGACACATATAATAAAGATTTATATTTTATTAATTAATGAAAATATTACAAATACATGTACATATAGCCCATCCACAAGTTGGGTATAGGGCATATCCCCTTTGAGCTTATGCTCATCAAGGATGGAACGAAGTGATATTCTGTTTGCCATTTGAATGTTTGTGAAATATTTTAACCCACCTGTTAAGAGAGAATGTTAAAATTAGGAATATATTTTCATTAATGTTTCATAATAACATGGGCTTTTAATATTATGAAGTTGTTCCCACTCAATTATTTTAAAATTTTAGCAAATCGCATCAACCCCAATATGATGGATTTCTTGTGGGCAAGGATCCCATTATCATCATTTCACAACTCCGACAAGGGCCGGTCGTTATAAAATACGATAATTAGGTAGGTTCCCAACAAATTTATGATATAAATCACAATTCATTGATCATTGGGTTGGGTAATCAAACATTCCATAGATTATGCTAGTCCTTGTGGACACCCAATCTTTGCCACTAAGTTATAAGACCATGCCTAAGGGTCGCTACGTCTTATGACTCAGAAAAGTCAAACCATTGTCAATAGTACGATTTAGGGACAAATTGGTATTGGTCAGTCTGGTAAAGCCTAGTCCTGCCAATACGGTTTAAGCCAATTGGGTCTATACTTTACAATGGGAGGCAAATTTTAGACTTAAATTATTATTGAGGATTTTAGCAAGTTTAAGTGAATAACTGTCAAATGGATTCCTCCATTGAAAATTCCCCAGAGGAATGGTGGAGCGAACTCTCTTAAATACCCTTACATCTTAGGCTTTTATTGCCTTGGTGACAGGAATAAATAATAGATACTCCAAATTAGTCCAATACTTTAATATACTTTAAGGTAAGCTTTGAGTAAATGGTTATCTAGATGTCTTCACAGCTTTTCCTTTTGGCTATAAAAAGGTAGTGAGTGAAGGAAGACACCAAATCATTATCTAACTCTAGTAATACCTTTGGTTAAATTAACTTTAGTTTGGAAAATTTTATTAACGTCTTGGTCTCACCCCACTTGTATCTTTTATAATGTCTTTTATTATAAACAAGTGATTTATATTTATTAGCCTTAAAGGTAATAAATCTCTAAGTTCATCATTGAATAATTACTTAGCTAAAAAATAAGCAATACACTCTCTATTTCCTTAGAAAGTCTCTAGATGCTTGCACCATAAAATAATCATACCAATTCTAATCATACACAGAATCATCAAGCATATGAGTTTTAATATGTTGGAATTATTTTAGGCATTAAATAACTTTGATTAATATTTAAATATGATATTGCATTTTATTTAAATCAAATAAATTTACTTTTCACGTTTTTTACAGATACGTGAACTTTAAATGCAATTTCACAATTCAAATCTTAACCAAATCATGCAAACCTTATGCCTAAGATTAAATTCAGGGTGTTAGCTTTCAAACAAGCTTTTCTACACCCAAATTCGAGTTCAAATGAGAGATAAGTAATCAAAACAAAAACGGTGAGCTGATAACACTTACTTGAACCGAAGACTCCTCCAGTCCTCCCTCCAATCTACAAGCTTTTCTCGAACTCAGCAAGCTCTTCCACGTTCCAAAGAGCCACCCAAGTGTGTGGCCTCCAAATATGCACACACCAAAGCCAAAACTCAACGGCAAGACTACGCCTTGAGTGCACGCGTATTTTGCCCTTGGTGCTAGCCTAGGCAAATACCTCAAAACTTTTAACTCGAGGTTCCTCTAGTCAATTAGACTTAAGGATCCTCAAAATAAGTGGCTTACTCTTAATATTTAGAGTTTCTCACTTATATAAACCCAAGATATGAAAATTTTGGTGCAAAAATTTGTAAAGAATTCATTGGGTTTATATAGGTGCTCCAAAGACAACAAAACTAATTAAGAATCTGATGTGGGATAAAAGCTAATTTAATCTTAGCCATTGGATCTTAATTTAGTGGTTTAATGAGATTATAAAACCCTAATAAGAGTTTGGGCCGAAATGGAATTCAAAACAAATAACAAATAAATAAAAAATTACTATTCACATTACTATTCACGTTACTATTCACATTTTTTTATTTATTTATTTATTTATTCATTCCAATTCCCAAAGTGCCCATATCATCATTCACCAATCCCTAAGCCACTATGGAACCTCATAAATGATCTGTTTAATAATTAACACATTGAATCATTCATGAATAATTCCTACAGCAATCATATATGCTGTTAAATTTGTATTGTGCACTGTTAACCATTAATTTCGACTTTGTTGTGTGTGACCTTTTGGGTTCCCCTCAATTTGGACATGAAATGAATCGTGATAATTTAATCGAACATAAATTATCCTCCGATCAGATGGTCGTTCGATTTCAATGACCAAGGTTGACATCTAGCAACATGCCAAGGCCCCCAAATGAGAAGGAAAGATATATATACCCATTTTGTATGCGATTCACATATGATACGGTCCCTCGCCTCACGGTATCCCCACCTTTTGACCTAGGGTATGGAAATTGTCTACCCATATAGTCAAAGGTATGATGTTGATAGTGTCATGAATCGTGGTAACCCAAGAATCTCACATGATTCTTCCTCTGCGGCCACAGTCTCAAGCACTGATCACACATATCAACCCGCAAATTGGAATACTACTCTTATAAGAAAATATTATCCGAGAGAGTGGCGATTCTCTGTTGTATCTTTACAAACTTCATGTGTTTCAATAAATGACCCAATCATACCCTTCTGACCGGATCTTTTGAATCGGGGAAGGAGAATGTCAAAGTTATTTGATCCACATATAAGATTGTAAAGACCTCAAGTCTAAGGAGTAGTCATACAATCGATACATGAAAGTTCTCACAGACACATGGGATAAACACTCTATGTGAAAACTTTCGGCGGTCAGTTCGATAGACACGAGCAACTCATGCATCCATATGATACACCAAGCGGACGGATCTCCGCTAATAGCCTATGAGATCGGTTACCCCACTTAAGGGCGGATCATATCATCTTGCTAGTCTCTCCGTTTTGTGAACTCCGAGATTATTCACAAAACTATGACTATGAACGTTTAAGAGTAATGATTCTCATAAGGCGTGGAAGCCATCATCTTATTACTCCAAGGGCTTTATTACAGTGTTTGATGATTCATATAATTTATGTAAGACACGTATAATAAAGATTGCCATTTTATTAATTAGTGAAAATATTACAAATACATGTACATATAGCCCATCCACAAGTTGGGTATAGGGCATATCCCTAACAAGGGATTGTGTTAACTCGCACTAAATACTGCAATTGATAATCCCAACTTTATTTAGAAAAAAAATAATAAAGATTTAAAAAATAATATAAAAATAATTACATATGAGGGACTAGTATGATAGAGATTCTAGATCCTGATTTCACCTAGCTGTCGCCTATGTATTTGTCATGCCAACTAATCATTGTTCAGTTATATTGTTTATAAGTCAAGATTCTGAAAATATCCACTCACTCTCTCGAGCATCAGTGAAATTATCATCAACTATAGACTTCGATATCTCTATAAAAATCTAGTAGTTAACAACTCATTACGCTTTGTGATTCTATATTCACGACTTCAAAAGAACTTATATATTCTCCCGAACTATATAAAACTCCTAAGTTATATTCTCTAGATCTATTCAAAATCTCCTCTCTCCAGTGATAGATTCTAAACATATATCATCATATTTGTGGCCAGCAAACACAAGGCATTAAATTCAAAAGAATATATATAACTTAAATCAACTTCATAACAAAATTAACAATCAATAACAAGGTTCAAGCATTGATTATATCATTCTCCAGAATTAAGGAGTTTAGTTCATGACTAAAGATAAAAACAATGATAAACACGTCATGAATCTAATGGAAATCATTAGAGTTCTAAGAAAGAAACAAGAAGATAAAACCCGAATTGAATCTCTTCCTCTTCGGACGTCACCGCATTCGTCTCCTCTTATTGCTCTTTAATCCTCCTCATTGGATCTCTCTAAAATATTTATTTTGGTGTTTTGTGTTGTGTATTAGCCTCCTCTCTAAGTTGTGGATGAACTAATGTATTTATAGTGGAGCCTTGGGGTCATAATACATTTTAAAACCTTAAAAATCACGATTTTTGGCTTTCCCCCAGAGCGTGTCCCGCAGCGCAGCGGCGCTGCTCAATTGGCACCGCGGCGCCATTCTCTCGGGATTTTGTATGAAGATGGTTTGGGCGTCGCGACGCCTTGTAACTGGCACCATGGTGCTCTTCTCTCGGTGATTTCTATGGACGTCTTTAGGCGCCACAGCGCTAAGGCGTCCATACAGTGATGATTTTCTTCACTAGTGTTGCGTCTTGCTTCTGATGCTCCCGTGCGCGTCTGATGCTTCCAATAGGTCCCGAAACACACGTATTTGCTTCATTCTTGATGTTTTAATGCTTCCTACAATTAAGACATAAAATAAATTATAAATGACATTAAATGACTCGAAACATAACAAAATAATAGGCTAAAAATGCCGGAATAAGTGGTATAAACCACACTATCAGCGCAAGCATGCGCTGAATGAACAATTGTTATTTTTTTTTTTCAAAACCTTAAACAATTTTTAAATCACCCAAAACAATCTTAATTTCAAAAACCAACCACAACACATATTTGAAATAAACATATATAAATTCTAAATATATATATATATATATATATAATATATATATATATATATGCATTTTTTTGAATCAAAATACAACCCAAAATAGAATCCTGCAATGAAATGACTCATGAACAATTCTAGGTCACTCAAATGTGGTCAAGTTATTCTAGAATGGTAGCCATAGCTCTAAGCTTCAATCTAGAGTTCTAAACTCTAATTTTATGTCTATGTCTAACATAAATATTTTGACCTAATTACAAGTATGTTGTGTTTATACTTCTAAAGTATCATAACACAATTTATTAGCTTTATTTCAACATTAAATTATGTGATCATGCATCCAATACATATTTCATAACTTAAGAGAGGTTCAAACTTACCTAGTAAGCTTGAAGCAAAGATCCAATCCCTTTCTCTTTGTTGAAATAGTGGGAGAACTTCCAAAGTATTGCAAGCTTTTCTTCGAGATCCAACCTTGATTCCAATGCTAGAAAGCTTCACTCCAAGATCCAATCTTGATTTTTTCCTAAATGAAATGTTATAGAGATCTCACAAGCTTCTCTAAACACTTCTCTAACTTATGCTAATTTTCTCTAAGAGAATACTTGTGTATAGTTTTTATAAATTTTTACCTTGCTTAAGCTTAATTAAAACCTCCCTAAAGCTTGCTATTTATAACAAAACTTAGGCAATTTTAAATCAATAAATGTCTCATCAAACATTAGGTATGCTTAATTAAATTCATCCAAATATTTATAATTAGGTGTGACTAATCCCATTGTCTACCACTTTGATTTAAGTAAATTAAATCAAGACAATTTTTACTTAATGGATTAGTTCAATGTCTACCACTTTGATTTAATCCAATTAAATCAAGACATATAGATTTATACCTATTAATGCAAATTACCAAAATATCCTCAAATGGTAGAGATATTATGAATTTATAATTAAGTCATTTGTGTAATTTTGAATTAATCCAAATAAGTCAAAGTAAATAATCAACGTTATCCAATAACACTTGATTATCTTGGTTGATAATTATAATATCGAATATTATCTTCTATCAAAATTAATCGGCTACCCAAGTGCTCAACGAGTACACTTAATATTGGGACTCTCTAAGTTCAGACACGTTCGTCATATAAGTCTAGCTATATGTACGCAATTCGGCCACTTCCGAATTCGCAAAGAACAAGAACGACCTTTCCGAACTATACAAATCGAGGTTATCTCATATGTTTAACAATCCCTCCGTCGTAGGCTATTCGAGTTGTGCTTAGGAAACATAGAACATACCATCAGGTTTTTTAGGCGCACATCTCATGTCGACATGTCCACGATTCTTCATAATTGATGTGATCCACCCTAGGTGATCGACTTTGGTCAAAGCTTTAAGAATCGTGACTTTAATAATATGGATACCTAAACCCCTTATGATACACATACGGGCCAACAGACTCTATCTTGCTTCATATTTGATTACTGAGTGCATCGATCCACACCCAACGAACATCTAGAGGTCAAACCATGAAAGGTTTCTGACATACATGGCATCAAAATGTGGAGGATCTCACACAAAATCAATTATATCCTATAGTCAAAGGATTATATATGCTACTCGACTTGAGGAGATTCATATTGACGGTGGTGTGTACTTCCGGCTATTAGGAATCACCTGTGAATCATTCAGTATTCGGTCCAACCAATATCCACACGTCTATACGAGCTTCCAAAGCTCATGGTACATCTAGTTTAAACCATTGGAACTCCAATTCCAATATACGACATGTGCTAGTCTTCTAGGTTATAGGAATTCGATCGTATTCCAAAACCAACGACTATGAATATATTTATACTTTAATAATAGTTTACTATAGTAATACTTATCCAATATCGGACCACCTAGTGTCCAGTATTACGACAAGACTATTCTAAGGATGATGTCATTCTTAGCATATCTATACATCAATCTAATACATATAATGAGAATACCATTAATAAGGTATGAAATGAAAATATAGTTATTTTATTAATAAATAATAAAATATACAATACAATGTTCAGATTGGCGCTCCAAGTACCAACTCCAACACATATCATATCTTGATACACACCGATTAACGAGTGCATCGGTTCACACCCAACGAACATCTACGATTAGACCATAAAAGTTCTATGATAGACATGACATCAAAGTGTGGAGGATCACACACAAAATCAATGTTATCCTATAGTCAAAAGATCAAATATACTACTCTACTCGAGGAGATTCATATTGACAATGGTGTGTATTTTTTACTATTAAGAATCATCCATGTGTCATTCAGTATTCGCTCCAACAAATACTCACATTTCTATACGAGATTCTCTTGCTCATTGTCCATTGGGTTAGACCATTGGAAATCTAATTCCAACATATGACAAGTGTTAGTCTTATAAGTTATAGGAATTCGATCGTAATCCAAAACCAACGACTATGAATATATACTTTAAGAATAGTTTATAATAGTAATAATATCTCAAGGTCGGACCAAACTTAATGTCCAGTATTATTACATGACTATTCTAAGATCGGTGTCATTCTCAGTATATATTTGTGTGTGTGTATGTGTTAAACCAATATGCACTAATAGATAATGGCACAATAATAATATGATTATCTGATAAATGGTAAATGTATCACTATTTCTCACTCATTTGACCTAATAT
The DNA here is from genome assembly GCA_019454045.1 of Zanthoxylum bungeanum. Classification (NCBI taxonomy): domain Eukaryota; kingdom Viridiplantae; phylum Streptophyta; class Magnoliopsida; order Sapindales; family Rutaceae; genus Zanthoxylum; species Zanthoxylum bungeanum. The sequence continues at coordinate 57,239 of SKCR01023592.1, forward strand.
TTTGTATAGTTTCTTGAGTTTTGTGAATATTTTGATGTGTTTTGTGTTATTCTGTAGATAAATAAAGTTTCACGACATTCTGGAGGTGATTTGGGGACAAAACAGTGAAAAACACACAAAAAGGCATTTTCATAATTTTGCACGTCGAGACGCGCAAGCCTTTGGCGTCGCGACGCCTAACGTGCGTGATCCATGCTAATGTGCGCCGGGTCCACATGTTAGAATCTGAGAAGTTTGAATTTGCTAACGTGCGTCGTGACACGTGTCACCATCACAGCCGGTCTGCTAACGTGTGCCGTGCCACGTGTCATCATCCTATGGTACCGACAATCACCATCGCCACGTGTCACTCCACGTGTTAGCCACGTCATCATCCACATCACCAGTTGATCGAGTCAACATGCCACATCACCGCCACGTCATCATCAGCCAATCACAGCGTGCCACGTGTCGCAATTCTATGTTGCCGACATTATTTTCGCCACGTGTCACCACGTCATCGCCACGTCAGCGCAATTATTGACTCACTTATCCGCAATTGTCACGTGGCAGATAAGAATCTGAGCTGACCAACCAGAAGCTGTCACGTCAGCGCATCGCGACGCACGAAGAAACATGTGCGTCGCGACGCAGAGGGCTTACCAATGCCTATAAATAGAGCTCAAAATTTCAGTTTTAGATGTACCTTCCTCTCTGAATTCTCTGATGTAAATAGTGAGTTTTCTATCTAGTTTCTTTTAAATTTCAGTTTTGTAATTAATTTTAATTACGTTCTGTAATAATAGTAATTTACTTTCTTTACTTTTACAGTTTTTACTATTCAACATGAGGAGGTAACTTCCCCCTGCTATGGTGAAAGGTAATTCTTTTACTATTGCTATTTAGATTAATCTCCCTTAAATATAATATATTCACTATTTAAATTTTGACTAATAAGGATACCGCTATATTGGTCGGTTGGTAATTCATTTTAAGCTGGTTTAAACCTGGACTAAGCAGGATACCGCCAGATTGGTCGGTTGGTAATTAAATTTTCTTACCGCCTATATGGCAGGTTTATTTTGATTCCGCCTTTATGGCTGGTTGGACTTAATTTGACTTAATCAATTTACCGCCTATATGGCTCGTTGGTAAAATAACCATAAGTTAATATATATATTAATGGAGATATCTAAATTAGTAGTAGTAAAAGTTGATCCTTTTACCTTAGCATTTCATTTTATTTTAATTTACTTTTCAGTTTTTACTTTACCGCAATTACTTTTCAGCATTTTTACTTTATGTCTTTTACTTTTAAGTTTTTACTAGCCCTAGTTATGTGTCGTAACTAAGTTAGTTATCTGGGGTTGTGATGAATTCTATTGGGTAATTTAAAGGTTTACTTATTAAGTCTTAAGCTTAATTTGCCACTAATAATATTGATCTGGTAAATTTAAAATAAACTTGACAAAGGAATTTTAGGTTTTAACCTTAGACTTAATAGCCCACGATCTTCCTTGAGGATATATAACCCTTAATAGATTCCTTACAGGATAGACATATACCTGTCGGGCGGGGGTAGTCATAATTGGAACTTAAACTTAATGAATCTAGGTAATTTGGTTGACATAGACATTTGGTTCAATTGGGTTAAACTGGGTGTTTGCATCTGACCATCGACAGATGCTTTCGCATAATTTCGTGTTCCAGGTTAGTAAACTGATATATTACACAAACATGAAATAACCACTTCATCTTTTAAAAGATATTAGAAAGATTCACAACCGTAGTTAGTTTCCTAATATTTAATTTTCTTAAACCTACTTTCGTGCAATTTTTTTTACTTGTTTTTAAATTCAAAATCATCACCATTTCAAATAAATCAATCAACATGTTAGATACTAGTAATCATTTGACCTCATAAAATTAATAGATTAGGTATTAAGTCCTCGTTGGATCGATATTTTTTATACTACTTGAATGATATGTGTGCTTGCGTTATACACGTGTGATTACGCACCGGTTAAGTTTTTGGTGTCGTTGCCAGGGACTTATTTATCTTTCACTATTAGTTTTAAGGTTAGATACATTTACTTGTATCTAATTTCTTTTTACTTATTGTTTTGTTTTCTTGTGTTTTAGGTTCTCAGAAACTACATGAGACGAACCAGAAGCTTTGAACTCCAACCGCTTGACCCATAAATTGAAAGAACCATCAGACAGTTGAGAAGGGAAAGGCGAGAAGGCCAAGAAGCTTTAGTCAACATGGAACCTGAACCTTTGGAAGTTTCACCACCAATACCCATTCGAGACAGAACCATTTCGGTAGTCGACGGCTTCATTTCTTGTATTGTACTTCCTCCTTTACCAGCAAACGCGTGTGACATCAAATCATGCATTCAGATGATTCAGCATTCAGTACAGTTTGGGGGAAAAGCAACTGAAGATCATAATACCCACATCAGTAACTTTATGGAAGTTTGCGCCACTTTCAATTACAACCGAGAAGCGAAAGAAGCAATGAGACTGCGTGTTTTCCCATACCCATTGAAGGACAGAGCTAAAGCTTGGCTACATTCACTACCAGCAGGTTCCATCACAACTTGGAACACTTTAGCCACCAATTTTTTTGCAAAGTATTTTCCACCAGCCAGAACTGGAAAGCTGAGGAATGACATCACATCCTTTGTACAACAAGACTCGGAAACTCTCTACGAAGCTTGGAAAGGTACAAAGATTTTCTCTGGAAATGTCCTCACCATGAGATTCCAAAATGGCTTCAAGTCCAAACTTTCTATAACGGACTTTCTGGACTGATGAGAACAACAATCGATGCTGCTGTTGGAGGAGCTTTAATGGCAAAAGGAGAAGATCAAGCCTAGGACCTAATCGAAGAAATGGTCAATAACAATTCCTTGTGGCCAACAGAAATGAGCATGATCCAAAAAATTGTAGGAATTTATGAAAGTGGAGCTAATACAGCAGTCAACGCCAAGCTGGATCAGATATGCAAATTTATGGAGACTCTTACCACTGGATCCACAAGTTCACCATATGGAGGAGCACCAGAACCAAACCAACTTGAAGAGACGGTGAATTATGTCAACAATTTCAACAGATAGGGGAACAATCCATATTCCAACACCTATAACCCAGGGTGGATGAATCATCCGATTTTTCATGGAGCAACAATTTAGGACAAAAGAACAATCCACCACTTGGATTCCAACAGCAGAACTATCCACCACTTGGATTCCAGCAACAGAACAAAGGCCAGGAACAGGCAAATGAACCAGGAATAGCAGAAGTGCTGGCTCAGTTAAAAAAGTATGATGCTATGTTTCAGAGCCAATCTGCTTCCATCAAGGCACTGGAGAATCAAATCGGACAACTGGCCAATGTTCAGAGTTACAGACCGCCAGGTAATCTTCCCAGCAACACAGAACCAAATCCAAGGAATATAGGAAAGGAGCAGTGTCATGCCATCATGTTAAAAAGTGGTACTAAAATCAACAAAGATGTTGGAGCCAAAACAACTGCTGAGGAAGTTCCAAAAGAAACAAAGCAACAGATGGAGGAAAAAGAAGCAAAGGAAAAAGAACAGATCACTCCACCTCCACATTTTCCTCAGCGTCTTCAGAAAAACAAACTGGACAAGCAGTTTGCTCGTTTCCTGGAGGTGTTCAAAAAGCTACACATCAATATTCCATTTGCAGAAGCCTTGGAACAAGTGCACAGCTATGTAAAATTCATGAAAGACATTCTTTCACGAAAGCGGAGATTGGGAGATTACGAGACAGTAGCATTATCAGAAGAATGCAGTGCTATCATTCAAAGGAAGCTTCCCCCAAAGTTGAAAGATCCTGGCAGTTTCACCATTCCATGCATCATAGGAGAACATAACTTTGGTAGGGCTTTATGTGATTTAGGTGCAAGTGTTAACTTGATGCCTTTTTCTATTTTCAAGAAACTGCAGATTGGAGAAACAATGCCCACTTGAGTCTCTCTGCAACTTGCTGATAGAACACTAGTATTTCCGAGTGGCGTAGTTGAGGATGTGCTGGTCAAGGTTGACAAATTCATTTTCCCAGCAGATTTTATTGTCCTTGATATGGAGGAAGACGCAGATGTGCCAATCATTCTCGGGAGACTGTTCTTGGCTACAGGTCGAACCATTATTGATGTACAAAAATGAGAATTAACCATGAGGGTATAGGACCAAGAAGTACCATTCAATGTTTTCAAGGCCATGAATTTCCCAGATGATGAAAAGAATGAGGAATGTTTCAGACTTGATGTGATACACAGTACCATTCATAACTCCAATGCAATGCAAAGGTCTATTGACAAACTTAAAACATGTCAATTGCCTGTGGAGCCTGAAGATAAATCGTCTTGTGCATTAAAGACGTAGAGTCTTACACTACAAGCAACAGAAGAGAAACAGTTCCACCAGCTCAACGAATTGAAGGAATTTCACATACAGCCTTTTTGAGGATGCCAAATTGTACAAAAAAAAGGCAAGGAAAAGACATGATGAGAAGTTAGTACACATACAACTGGAACCAGGGCAGAAGGTACTGTTAAACAAATCAATGGTGAAATTCTTCCCATGGAAGCCAAAATCACGGTGGTCAGGTCCATTTGTGATCACCAAGGTTTTACCAGACAGAGCCATTGAGATACATGATCCCGACTCCAACAAAGCATTCAATGTTAAAAATTACTGTGGAGAATCATTTGAGTAACAAAAAGAAAGTGTCACGCTTTCAGATCCAGACTAACGTTCGAGAAGTCATGTCTAGCTGTCGACGTTAAACTTAGCGCTCGCAGGGAGGCAACCCATGTAATTTGTGTATATATTGTGATCTGGTGTGTTTAATTTTTATGTGTTTAATTTTTGCAGATAAAGTCATTTCACGATGGAAGAGGCTCTCGCAATTCTTCACAAGCAATTTCCTTCTCTCCCTCAAAAATCTCTGATGAAAGTTTACAAAGCTCGCTTGGAACGGATGAGGTTACTGATGATCAAAGGTATTCCTAATGACATTCGTTGGATTATTGAAGCACGGGTCCGATTGGCAGGTGAGTCTTCTGACTCTTTCATTTCACATCTGCCTGGTTTAGGAATGAGCACCTATGCTAAAAAGAGAAGAACCAAAAGAATGTGTGTTTGTTATAAATGTGCTCGTATGTTTTGTGATACTCGTTGTCGTTCTTTAGGAATGGTGTCTGATAACCGCGAAGATAAGATTAATTTCATTAGGGATGGCTTGAGTAAGGAGTCTTTGGATGATATATCTAAAACTCTTGAGACGCATCCCAGTGGATATGTGTATCACGAATTCGTGTGTTATATGCCCAATTTCAAAAAGAAAGACAACAGTTAAGTCTCGGGAATCTGACTCAAAAAGACCCTGTTTGCCAATTTATAAGAAAATTGGATGGGAAGCTTGTCCCTGACGCATAGATGTCAATCAAGCCGCTACTTTTCTTGTAAATATTATATCTCTGTCTTTTCCTAATAATTGTAATCTGTTTTGTTGTTTTCTTTTATTTTCTCCGACAGGATCTAGACCTTTTTACTATCACGATTTATTTTACTGTTTAACTAATAATTATCATTTGCCAGGTACTAGTGCTATTATTTTACTCACCCTTTTTCAGGTATTATAAATTCAACTCAGCATTGCACTTTTGAAGACATCCAGAGTAAAAAATGGAAGCCACCTCAAGAAGACGAGTTGAAAACATCTGTGTGTTTTGCGGTACTAGTGTTGGTACTAAGCCACAATACGTAGAAGCAACACAGGAATTGGGTCGAGTCTTAGCTGCAAGGAATATGCACTTAGTATATGCGGAGGTAATCTTGGACTAATGGGGATCGTTTCAAAGGCCGTACAGGAAAAAGGCAGTCACGTTTTGGGAATCATCCCAAAACCCTTGGCGGAGGCAAATCTTATTGGACCATCAAACGGAGATGAACTAATCGTGCCAGGTATGTCTGAACGATGGTAGAAATGATTAATCGTGCTGATGCTTTTATTGCTTTGCCATGTGGCTTGGGTACATTGGAGGAAATTTTTACAGTGTTATCTTGGGCGAACCTGAACATACACTAGAAACCGCTTGTACTGTACAACGTTGAAGGATTTTATGATTTTCTTTGTGTGTTTCTTGATGATGCCCGGAGAAATGGGTTCGTGTCAAAACCTTTAAAAGAACTCCTCTTCACTGCCAGAACTGCTCCGGATCTAATTGACCAAATCTTAGCCTATGAACCACAAATTGACCATATCCTTTCAAAGATAAATTGGTCCGAGGACGATCGTGGTAAGAGGCGTCGGATTAATCTGGATCTTAACCTTTAACTTTTCGTCTAGAATTTCAGTTAATCATGTACTATCTTCTAAACTCTTATTCTACTGTTTAAGACATTGGGGACAATGTCTCATTTAGGTTTGGGGGAGGGAATTAGTTGATCAGTATCTTGTTTTTAGTTGTATGTTGTTTTTATTTTTAGTCCAAATTTTTCAAAAACTAAAAAAAATTGAAAAATTTTCAAAAAATTACAAAAATATTTTGCGTTTTTGTGTTTTTATTTTGACTAAAAAAGTGAAATTGGTAGGAGATAGCTGTGTAAGGAGTTTTCACTCCTGAGACGTATCTCAAACATATTTCGGAACAAGTTAATTTTTGTTTATTTCCTTTTGAATTATTTAATTTGTGAATTCTCCATAATACTGACTAAAATGGATATTCATATGCTCAGTTGACAGGTATTATCAACATGCACGATAACATACGGACATGAGCTAAAATTGAAAAGTTTGTAATATTCAGTGCTCTAGTTTAATTGGAGAAAACATCTCAAAAAGTGATGGAATAATTTAAAAAAAATGTCTGAGATCCGAGTTATTAAGTCTGTAAGGGTGTTTTAACACCTAGTGCCCTAAAGCCAACTGGTTTGGGAGTCCTTGGCCCAAAGCTCCCTACATGGATCAAGGATGTTGCAAAAATATATATATCTGAAGTCTGAGTAATTAAGTCTGTATGGGTGTCTTAACACCTGGTGCCCTAAAGTCAACTGGTTTGGGAGCCACGGACCTAACACTCGCTACATAGATGGAAGATATTGTATATAAATAAATAAAAAATCAAAGAAAAAATCAGAAAAATGAGAAAAATTATTCCATTGCTACAAAAAGTGAATTCTGATAAAACTTTAGGACAAAAATATTACTCTCTTATCAACTGCACTTGTGACTGTTGTGGGCAAAAATGTGTTGTTTAATATTTTGTCGGATGTGTATATGGAGAATTTACTTATTCGGTAATTTAGAAAGAAAGAAAACAACTAGTGACTTGGAGTAGAAGTTTCACCTGATTAGTCACTAACTTTTTTATTCTCTTTTCTCTTGTCTTTTTGCTTTTGTGTGCATTAGTTTTACTACATTTTTACTTTTGTAAAATGTTTGTGGGTATCTTTGCTGTAAACCCTCACGAGACTACAACTCGTCCACTAGGGACACCTAGGGGTTTAAAGGCTTGTTGCATACGCTAAATGCAACAGTGATCCCTACGAAAGTGGCTTAGTTAAATTTTATTTTAAAGATATTTTATTCTGTGTTTTGCTCGAGGACTAGCAAAATGTTAGGTTGGGGGTGTGATGAGTGGAAAATGTATCACTATTTCCCACTCATTTGACCTAATATTTTGTATAGTTTCTTGAGTTTTGTGAATATTTTGATGTGTTTTGTGTTATTTTGTAGATAAATAAAGTTTCAGGATATTCTGGAGGTGATTTGGGGCCAAAACAGTGAAAACGCATAAAAGGGCATTTTCGTAATTTTGCGCGTCGCGACTCCTAACGTGCGCCGATCCATGCTAATGTGCGCCGAGTCCACATGTCAGAATCTGAGAAGTTTGACTTTGCTAACGTGCACCGTGACACGTGTCACCATCACAGCCGGTCTGCTAACGTGCGCCGTGCCACGTGTCATCATCCTACGGTGCCGACAATCGCCATCGCCATGTGTCAGCCACGTCATCGTCCACATCACCAGTTGACCGAGTCAACATGCCACATCACTGCCACGTCATCATCAGCCAATCACAGCGTGCCACGTGTCGCAATTCTATGGTGCCGACAATCACTTTCGCCACGTGTCACCACGTCAGTGCCACATCATTGCCACATCAGCGCAATTATTGACTCACTTATCCGCAATTGCCACGTGGCATATAAGAATCTGAGCTGACCAACCAGAAGCTGACACGTCAGCGCGTCGCGATTCACGAAGAAACTGAGCGTCGCGACGCGGAGGGCTTACCGAGGCCTATAAATAGAGCTCGAAATTTCAGTTTTAGATGTACCTTCCTCTCTGAATTTTCTGATGTAAATAGTGAGTTTTCTATCTAGTTTCTTTTAAATTTCAGTTTTGTAATTAATTTTAATTACGTTCTGTTAATAGTAATTTACTTTCTTTACTTTTACAGTTTTTACTATTCAACATGAGGAGGTAACTTCCCCCTGCTAGGGTGAAAGGTAATTCTTTTACTATTGCTATTTAGATTAATCTCCCTTATATATAATATATTCACTATTTAAAATTTGACTGAATAAGGATACCGCTATATTGGTCGGTTGGTAATTCATTTTAAACTGGTTTAAACCTGACTAAGCAAGGATACCGCCAGATTGGTCGGTTGGTAATTAAATTTTCTTACCGCCTATATGGCAGGTTTATTTTGGTTCCGCCTTTATGGCTGGTTGGACTTAATTTGACTTAATCAGGTTACCGCCTATATGGCTGGTTGGTAAAATAATCATAAGTTAATATATTATATTAAGGGAGATATCTAAATTAGTAGTAGTAAAAATTGATCATTTTACTTTAGCATTTCATTTTATTTTAATTTACTTTTCAGTTTTTACTTTACCGCAATTACTTTTCAGCATTTTTACTTTATGTCTTTTACTTTTAAGTTTTTACTAGCCCTAGTTATGTGTCGTAACTAAGTTAGTTATCTATCTGGGTTGTGATGAATTCTAATATCACCGGTTTATAAGGGGTTATTTTATAGTTTGGGCAATTTAAAGGTTTACTTATTAAGTCTTAAGCTTAATGCGTCTTGTTAATTGGCCACTAATAAGATTGATCTGGTAAATCTAAAATAAACTTGACAAAAGAATTTTAAGTTTCAGCCTTAGACTTAATAGCGCACGATCTTCCTTGAGTATAGATAACCCTTTAATAGATTTCCTTACAGGATAGATATATACCTGTCGGGCGGGGGTAGCCATAATTGGAACTTAAACTTAATGAATCCAGGTAATTTGATTGACATAGACATATGGTTCAATTGGGTTAAACTGGGTATTTGCGTCTGACCATCGACAGATGCTTTCGCATAATTTCGTGTTCCAGGTTATAAACTGATATATTACACAAACATGAAATAACCACTTCATCTTTTAAAATATATTAGAAAGATTCACACCGTAATTAGTTTCCTAATATTGAATTTTCTTAAACCTACTTTCACGCAATTTTATTTACTTGTTTTTAAATTCAAAATCATCACCATTTCAAATCAATCAATCAACCTGTTAGATACTAGTAATCATTTGACCTCATAAAATTAATAGATTAGGTATTAAGTCTCGTTGTATCGATACTTTTTATACTACTTGAACGATACGTGCGCTTGCGTTATATGTGTGTGATTACGCACGGTCATTATCAAACTGAAATGGAAATGTAGTTATTTTATTAATAATTAATTAAATATAATGTACAATACATTATTCGAATTGGCACTTCAAGTACCAACTCTAACATCTTATCTCTAAGGAAATCTGTGTCATCTATATACATTATTATCCTCAACATACTTGAGTCGACCTCACACTATGGATGGCAAAAATGTGGTCCACATTTTGAAAAAAAAAATTATTTTTAATACATGTAATCACTATCATAAACTTTCAAAAGACCACTATCAATAAAAAAAAAATTTACAATCAAAAAATATATCGAACACTGTTTAAAATATATTCACACAGTCCGTCCAATCAATGGATATAGAAATTTGATCCATACTCGGTCGTAATGTACTGAGTTTCTGTGAGCCCTATCCCAGAGAAAATATATTTATAAACGGATGAGAATGTTATTTTATCATATGTTTAGTAGTAAAATATAATATTTCAAAATTTTAATATCTAATTATTATTCTACAATACACTACAAGAAAAAAGGCTTTTACTGATACTAAATTAGTGTCAGTAAAGGGTTTTACTGACACTATATAAATGTGTCAGTGTTGCCGCAGCCAGAAATCACTGACACTAGTTTCTAGTGTCAGTGAGTTCTTAGTGTCAGTAAACGTTAATACTGTAGTATCAGAAAATTATTGACACTATGGTATCAGTAATCTCTCACACTATTTTAGTGTCAGTAAATTATTGACACTATATCATCAGTATTTAGTGATACTATAGTGTCAGTAAATTTTGTTACTGCAGTATCAGTATATCGCATATATTTGATTTTTAGTGTCAGTAATTATTGTTTACTATAGTATCAATATCCGTCAATATCTTTTAAAATTTAAAAATCGTATTATTTCACAATTATATTTCTTATTTTTGTAATTAAATAATCATAAAAATATATATATATATATATATATATATACCAACTCAATGAAATAAAAAACTAAAAAATTACATTTATATAAAATTCGCAATATAATAGATAATCGTATTAATCAATTCAACAGTATCACATGATGAATACAAAAACTCCATAGACAATCTTTAAATTAACATATATATATTTCAAAAACTACTCTTAAAGTCCCATCAAAATGTCATGCCCCCACCAAAATTCATGATACTTGTTGAGAAGCCTGCAACAATCCCCCAACAATATGATATCTGGCACAAAATCTGAAATTATAAACCAAATGTTAAGAATTAGATGGACTTCCAAAAAAAATCGATATCTTCATAAATAAAAACATTAAATACATCCAAATAAAAATACAAAATATAACCCTAATCTAATTTTTGTCACATAAAGCACTTATTGACAATAACCATACCAACAACCTAAGAGCATGCATATAAAAAACCAAATGGCATCCATAATAACAAGTTGTATCTTTCATACCGCTACATAATCACAAAAACAAAAAAATCATACACACACACACACACACACACACACACACATATATATATATATATAGACGGACATAAAACTGAAATAAAAGGATCTCATGAACCAGATGAAGTTTATCAGATGACATGATCTAATACTGTTTCCAAATGCAGGAAGCAAATCAAGATGACAAGATAGTTGTTCATTATGGAATTCCTGGAAACTAAAAGTTCAAAGCTCAAAATGTACTAGAATGTAACATTCCAGGTAATTGCCATAAAAATAGATGAGATAAACATGTTAGATCTCAATATATCAAATACTGCTTCCATAGCATTCATGCTGCACCTCAAAGCACATCAGATGACAGGTGCCATATCCCCCAAAGGTTTCAACAAGTATCAATCAGAACATGGCAAAACTTCATCAGGTAAAAAACTATCTCCAAGTTCATGTCTGACATAGAGAACATCGAGACACTGTTAATAGAATATTTTACATCATGATTGTTTTAACTTTCAAGTCTCAAAGCAATCTTACCCACTAGCAAAACTCACAAATAAAACAATTAACCCACCAAATTAAACCCATCAGGGCATAAAACTGAAATAAAAGATATGATTCATATTGCTTTCACTGAAGTAAAAAATCTGGGGAAAAAAATTCTAAGCTAAAAGTAGAAACAAAAATGTATTAATTTACAGAAAAGAAAAATACCATACTACTTCATTAACTCAACGAACAATAGCTATGTTGTCCTTGTCATTTGTATTCTGCAAGAATAGAAGATTTCCCAATATGTCATGAATTAAAGTGAAAAAATAGGAAGTAATAATCACCTCTGTAAAACATGTCCTTGTTCCATCGCCCTTCTTCCCTTCGCTCTTTCTTTAAACTCACAAATATGAAGTTGCAACAATCCCTTCCATCATTTTGACAGAAAAATACTACGTGTGTAGAAAAAAAAACTCAATCAAAATAGATATTACAACAAATTATCATCACAAAAACCAACAAGAGTACTCAATCAAAATAGATTACAAAAAATTATATTAATGAAAACCAACAAAAGTACTCACAGATTCATTAATGGGACCCGCCACTCTGAAGAGTGATTTAATGGCCTAGCGGCGCTAGCCCAACTAGAGTCGAGTAGAGGCAATGGCTTTCAACTCATTATAGTAGCCAACCTTAAGTTTGGTCAGGGGGTAGTAAGAAGCACAGAAAGATGAATCCAGGCTAGATATCATATTCATACCACCATATGGAAGTTTTAGTTCATTAAATCAACCCCCCGTGTAAAGCCATGGTTGCGTGCGAATGTGATTCTTGCTCAACATAAAAAAATGAACCTACACTTCCCATTTACAAGCTTTGGTCACCCAAACAAAACCTACAAACTAGGTGTTTGCAGACCTATGTTAAATATCTAAGCAAAGCTAACATGGTTCCTAGAGTTTTGGACAACAAAGACAAACATCCAGAATAAGAAACTCAAATCAGAAATTAAAATTACAATAACTCCTAAAAAAGTAACAGAAACTCTCTAAAATCACATCACAAACAAAACAAATAAGAAACTCAAATCCAAGATTGACCATAGCAAGAAGTGATCCAATCAGCAAACAAATTCACTCAATTCTTTTTATTTCCAGGTTGCCATCCACAAATCAAACTTCAAACAACGGTTGAGTAAGGGTTTGGAGAAGTATCAATGCCTCAAACTAAAATTTTAATGAGAAAATCAAGACAAGTGTGAAATAACTCTAAATCCAGAAAATCCTGATTGTTGCATATGCATATTCTCTCCTAATGAAATTCCAAAGAAGTGAAAAAGCTCAGTAACAAACGAATTACTTATCTCACAAACAAACAAATTCGCGGCCAGTTTCTTTTCCCAGAAAACCCTATCCCCAAATTAAAACAACAGACATGATAATCAGGAACACAACACGCATACCATGAACTCCGAATAATTTCCAAATCCTCGAAGATGAAACTATCAATTAGAATTAGAATCCCGAAATACTCAAAAGCACTCAACGGATTAAGCTAAATTTGGTTTCAGTTTAGTCCATATCTGAATCAACCAAGTCAATCAGCTCAAACAATCAAAAAAAAAAAAAAAAAACTCTTCGTTTCTTCTAATGTTAACGACACATAACAACTCTAGCTCTCGTAATCAAAAACACATAACCTTGAAAAATAATCTCACCTAAAAATGGCTCTTTTTGAATCAATTTTCCTCGCCGAAGAGACGGCGGAGACGAGAAGCGAAGTGTCCGGTGGGTTCAAGAGAGGCTTCGTGGAGGAGACTGCGTTTGATGTTGTTCATGCGATTAGAGAGAGATTCTTTCTTTCTTTGAGAGCTGACGTGTCCTCTTGAAGGTCGTGGATGCGGTACTTTTGGCCCAAGGATCTGACGCTCAACATTAATATCCCAGTCATGGCGAAGAGTTGAATGAAGCTGTGTTTGTGTTTCTTAGCGTTTTCTATAAACCCTAGCGACTTTTTAGGGTTTTGGGCGGTGTTGCCGGTTGAGCTCGTGTCCCCGACGATGCCATTGCGATTTCCGACGGACGATAAATGAGTTTTAACTTCGGCAGGAGGTCCCTCATCACGGAAACCACCACACCACCGCGGCAGCCCCCACCAAAACGGCCGCCTCCACCAAAAACGGCCGCCACCTCGTCCACCACGGCCGCCGTCTCTTCCTCCCCTGAAACCGCCTCCTCCTCTCGGGGGGTCTCATTTTTTTATCTGTGTTTTGGTTGATTTTAGGAGAAGACTTCAATGGAAGCAGTGTTACTGCGAGTTTGTGACTGTTAGAAGACTTTTGAGCCTAGGGTTTTAATTTAGGGTTTTGAAGTGGGTCATTCGTTGCTAAATGACCATAATATCCCCTGCTTTTCAATCCACCCATTTTTTTTTAAATTTTAAATTTTAATTGCATAAAAAACATTTGCATGTATGGACTCTTAACAGGACTTGAAGCTTTTGAAGGTTGATAATCGAAGTTTGAACTGCTTACTGCTTACAGAGGACTGAGGAGAGACCGACTAACGAGAGTAAAAATTGAAGCCATTGAAGGTTGATAATTGATAGGATGTACTGGATTTTGTTTAGATTTTAGAAATTACAAATGAGAGATTCATATTTGAGAGTAAAGAAGGGGGAAACAAAGGCTGCGCGATGAAAAAAAAGGTGGGAATGAGAGGAACCCTAAATTACTAAGATTGATTTGGTAACTACGGTTCAGGTTTTGACCCGACAAATACATATATATTTTTATAAACCGCGGTTTAAGGAACAAAAGTCACGATTTGGCCCAGTGGTAAAGCCTTACAATAAAAAAAAAAATTTATATCAATGGTTACAATTTCGAGTCCAGCAGACTTAAGGAAATAATTTTTTTTTAATTTTTTACTGATACTAAGGTATCATTAATTACTGACACTAAATTTACTGATACTCTAGTGTCAGTAATATATGCGAAAAACATCACTTCCGCGAGGTGTTGGTTCGACTCCAGACGACTACGCGTTTTTTTTTTTTTTTTTATTTCTTACTGATACTATTGTAATAGTAATTACTGACACTAAAATCGCTGATACCATAGTGTCAGTAATTATTGATATTTAAGTGAAAAACACAGAAATAAGCCCATTTACACGTCGTTTCTGACACTTTTAGCCTAGTGTCACTAACCTTAGTGAGTAAAGGCCTTTTTTTTCTTGTAGTGATAAGTTTAACAGTTAAAAATATATATAACCTTTTTTTTATTATCAGCTTCTTTCATAGTAAATTTAGAGTTATGTACTGAGTTTGGTAATTCTTCACTTAAAGTATTTGTTATTCTTCACTTAAGTTATTCTGATCGGCCATGCATGCAATGGACCAAAGTTCAAGAAATCATAATGCGTTGGTCGATTCATGGTTTAAATCTTAAGTGATTTGTGTGTGTAACTAACATTATGACTGAGAAAATGTGATTGATATTTATAACAGTCATTAATTAATTAATTTTTTTTTAAAAAAAATTGGTTATATCGGCCAGTTTCAAATACGGATATTAATCATGATTTTTTTGGTCATACATAAATATCGATATTGAATTTATAGATTTCGACAAAATTAATTAGATATCCGACCATTACTATTCATTACAATAACTCTAAAAATTCACTACCCATCCAAAAAAAAATGTTATTTTAGAAGCCTAAGGCTGACTATCAGAACACAAAGCAATAGGTTTATGGCTGGTGCAACTACCACTTTCATTTGACTAAACAATTTCCCTTTGGCCCCCGTTTTTTATTTTAGGGTTTCTCAACTCAACCATTTTAACTAGGAAGTTGCTTTTCTTTAGTAAATGACAAAACCCTTTAAACTTTCCTTCTGTCATCTTGTTAAAGCAGCCCACAGAAATATAGATGATACATATTCTTACAACGTGATCCCATTTACATAAAGTTAGATAAGAAATACATTTTAATTTGATATGATGAGTACAAATTGTTCCTTCTTTTTCTTTTACACCACTTACTCTTTCCCTTTTTCTATAGCTCGAATATTACTATTCAATACAATCAATGGCTTGTCTAGGAAGAGAATCTATCTTTAAATTTGAATCACTTTTATGTAAAAATCTTATAATAAGACAATAAACCTTTTGTTTGTAGTCTATATATTTTTTATTTCTTAAAAAATTAAAAATTTATATGGCCCCGAATTCAAACCCGACGCGAGTATCAAATTTGAGTTTGAACCACAAACCTGATCCAATTCAGATTTTTTTTATATTTATGAATTTGAACCGCTTCTATTGGGATATATAGATCCCCATGGAGCCCCAAACCCATCCCTAACCATATGCATACTTTCAACTTGAAATACGTAGGCAGCCGGCAAAGTTTTTGGGAAAATAGATTAGAAAATGTTATCTTCTTGCTGAGAAAACGAATACTTGCCTATAACCTTGTATTTGAGCACCATCATGATCATCACTTCAACTTTAAAATTAAATTAACAAATACCGAACTGAGCACTTTATGATTATATATTTACATAAACATGATCATCAATGTTGTTATATCATTATCAACATTTTGATTAATTTAATGATTGCTAGATGTGACAAAGGTGACGGTTTGATGATGAGGAAAATTGTAGGCCAAGGCACCGGATTCTAACTCTTAAGACACGACACAAGTTAGGTGAATGGAAAGGAACATGTGAAATAAGCATGCTGCTTAGCTAGATGAATTTGACGTGTCAAAAGCTTTGTGGTTCTAAACTCATGATCATTAATCTTATTTATGTTTGTTAAAATTGACTCATTCTCCACTTCACAACTCTACCATCATCATGCTAATTTAAAATATATATATATATATATATATATATATATATATATAATATATATATATATATATAGTTACATTATGCATATACGTATAGAAAGTATATTTTTCATTATTTTAAAATTTAGATCGATGATTGAATTAGTAATTTAAAATTTTATTGGGTTATTAGTTCGATCGGTTGAATCGGCAGAATAGACTGATGTATAAAGAATTTTAATTAATTAAAAAATTATTTTTTTATTTTTTATTTTTTTTTTTTTTTGGTTTACTTTTTTTTTTGTTCAGAAGCGATAGGGTGGATTCAAGGATTTTGATCAATTTTTTTCATTCCAATTTTTAGAGTTCAACTACCTAAATTCACGACCAGTTTCCGATTTGATGGATTCAACTGAAAGATTCGGTCCGATTTAAAATCAATAATATTTTGCGATACAACTTAGGCCTAAACAGCATAATTCGAAAAGTTTACACTGATTAGAGACGAGATCTATATTTCAATACTAAGAAAGATACAGATCACTAATCACTTGTATGAGAGGAGAATTTTGGGTGCAACGACCGTGTTACTTTGTCTCGAAACTTTGCTTGAGTTTCTTTTTCGGAGATGAAAATACAGAATTGAACAACCATGATAACAAACTGTTGGCATTACATATGCCTATGGAATTAATGGAATTTACACTTTACCATTTATCAAACAAGGATAAAATTTGTGGTCAAATTAACCAGATCATAATAATCCAATTATACCCTTTTTGGGAGAGGTGAAAAATTGAAAAAATTAACGTCGGGGACGGGAACGGGAACGAGGAAGATTTAATACCCATTTCTTATTCGGGAAGGGGACGAAGATTGGGTAAAATCTTCATCCCCTCCCTATAACCCATTAAATCTTTAATTTATTTGTTTTTAATTTTTTTTATAAATATGTTCAAATTTCTATTTACAATTTTCGTAAAAAAAATATCTTGATATTTATACAAATATATTAATTATATATAGTATAAAGGCTTAAACGAAATAATTATATATATATAATCAATTTTTAATGAGAGATCCATCATTTTATTAAATTACTGATCAAATAAAAAGATAAAAAAAAAATACAAATTTCAATCTACTATACAATTTGTGATTTGTGTGATAAAATTATCAATTTTGTGAATATTTATGCTTGATTTCTGAATAAAATAATAGTTCAATTAATGTGTTTTCAATGATTTAAATTTATTTAAGAAAATATTATTTATTATTCGGGGTTCGGGGTCCATCGGGGATCCCCATCATCTCCCCTAAAATAATTACTATGGGACGAGAATATCTAAAGATTATCGGGGATGAATGCGGGGATGTCGATTCCCTCCCATCCCCTCCCCTCCCCCTCCCCATTATCATCCCTACTTTTAACTTAAAAATCTAGAATCTCCATAAAAAATTGGGATCTTCAGTCATTCGGTTTAGTATTTGGAATGATTTTTCAAACCAACAGAAAAAATTAGTCAAAATTCAAGATCAAAAAATCGTCTCAAATTACAATCGGGATGAAATATGATAGGCTGATTCGGAACATGATGTCCTGATTGTCATCCTCATCTTATGTTTTACATTAAAAACCAAAATATTTATTATAAAATCTGATTTAGATGATTTCGCTAAATTTTAGAATATTAGAGGAAATTAAAGATTTGTTAATTTTCCCCGTTGACATGTGACGAGTCTTAGGATATGTTTGTTTAGTTCAGCCATATGTCTCTTCAAAATGACAAAAACTGATTGTTATTTATTTTGTACTTTTCTTTCATAGATAACTTATTATATACACTAAAAGTTAGCTACTACCGCAACAACTCCGACAAATTGGTAGTGTTTAAGCACTTATTGTTTATGCTTTAAGCCATTATTTTATTATTATTTGTCTTGTGTACGTGCCAGTTACTATTCAATATTCATGCATGACAAACAAACATTAATTTAGGGTGGCCAAGAGAAATGAATGTAGTATATTTATTTATAAATAAACCCTATGATTTAAAATAAATTAATAAATTGAGAGACTATATTGTAAGGAAGTGACCGGGATAATTGAAATGAATCTTTCAAACTCATAAATTTAACGAATACGAAATTATAGTTACCCGTTACCACATCTTAGCTCAAATCTGCATTTTAAAAATGCGTATATATATATATATATAAATGTTCATATATAGATCTACAGTGCAGAATCAATTTTTTGTTCGAGATCTTATAATGCAAAAATTTAAACTTGAATTGATATAAGTATAAAATCAGCAAAACCGAGAGGTCCAACGAAGACCATTAAGGAGAAATTATAAAATATAAGATACAATCTACAAAATTAATTAAGGGGCTATTCATTAAGAATTTGTAAAATCTTAATTCTTGTACCCGTGTGGAAGATGAAACAAACTACTAGCTAGTAAACTAGTCAAACAAAAACGAATCAACCCATTTCATTTGTCTTGATATCAGAACGATTGAAGAAAGAATGGCCGGTAAGGTTTTGCAAGTTGATGATTATTTAACCCCATAATATTCTTAAAAAAACCCAACTACTTATTTGAACTTCTATATCAAACACCCATCAAATTCTTTGAGTTTAATTTAGTCTTGCAGATCTAGTGTTCATCTAGGTTCCTGATTTCCATATAATAAAATGAAAACCAAAACTAATATATTTATAAAATATATATATATAATCGATTTCTTTTTGCCTCCATAGCCTAGTCTAGCAAGCCTATACTCCAGAGGGAGATCCACCTATGCCCATTACTTAATAAGTTCTTATTACATTTGTTGACAAATGTTTTCATTCCCTAGATAATTAAGGAAATCTAGTTCTCGAACAAACATCCTCAAATCAGTGAATTTATTTAGTAGTTGGGAATCAAAGCAAAACTTGACAAGTAAATAGAAAAATCACAGAGGAAAATAAAGATTTTCACGTGGTTCGGCGGAGAGAATGACTCTAACCTACGTCCAGGGAAACAATATATATGGAATTTTTATTACAGCTCGGGTCAAGATCCGACCAGCTTTCTCTCTCTATCACTAAGTTTTTTGGAGCTCTTTACAAGTTGTGGTGTAAAAAATGATAACCCTTAAATCTGAGCCTCCATCCCCTTTTATAGGCTCCCAATACACTATATACCAACTCGTGACATCAGCACACGCCAGCCTGTCACTGTCGTCCATAGTTCTTTTTCCCAACTGCTCTGTAAATTGTAGCTCTGCCCTTTTGATTCAACCACTCTCTGTCACCAAAAAGTCATCATTCCCATTTTTATCCTTTGCTACACATTCTACCCATGTAAAACCTGTTAATTCAACCACTCCCATGTTGTTCCGTGTGTGTTAGAAGGAGGTCTTTGACCAACGCCCATCATATCGGCCTTCTGGAGGCTTCAAACTCTCATATAGGGCTTACGTCATTCAAATATAAGTATAAGATACTGCAACCTCTGACATCTGTCCCCGGGTCGGTATACATAGAGGAACAGCGCTGAATACTCTTCCTTGCTTTCTTTATCAGGTCGGGTAAGTTTGTCTCGGACACCTCGGGTCAGCCTCCACAGATGCTCAAATTCAACCGATTCTGATGCATTCTCACCAGGTCGCGGTCGGTTATCC